>WYDF02265531.1:0-18693 GCA_009867245.2 Adranes taylori
TCCCTTCCGGAACTAATTCTAAAGTGGCCTCGTACACATTTTGATTTATGCTTAATAAGTCGGAATTAGGATGGATTTTCTCTCCTAACACACGTTTAACCCTGGTAATATCTTTTGATTTTGGCAAGAATTTAAATCCTCAATGGACTCGCCTTTAAATCCTCGCCTTGCCTTTAAATCCTCAATGGACTCGTACGCATCATCATATGCAGTGACCGGTTTTGCGCAGATCTTGTTTGGGTCATTTACATCTTCGTAATTATCTTCCCGCAATAGCTGATAGTGCTGCCTTTTAAGATAGGCTATGTAGTCCCGAAGATATTGTTTGGACATATTTGAGTGCTCAGGATCCATATCCAGCCAGATAGTATGCATCCTGTTCATGTAGCCTCTCTTAGCGGGTTTGCTCAATTCATAGGCGCGCATTAAATCCTGACTCAACCTCTCTGTCCACTCCAGGCGCTCGGTCCCGGCTTTGGAACTGGTTTCACTAGTTTCTCTTTTAATAACCCAACACAGTTGTCGCCACAAATTTGCTTGCTGTTTCGATACTATTATATAGTTTTGGTATCATAAAATGACCTATCTACAAGGAAAGTGATACATATCAATCGCAGCATCCATCCTAGGTTTTCTGCGCCCGTATTTATCTTGCGAGAAATGAATGTGGCCGAGGTCTCCTGAGTATTGAAGCAATGCGTGGCCGTGTGGTAATAGGAATTGCTTACAGGGTTATCAACAACCTAGATGACCCTCTTATGAAGTGTGTGCATGAGCACGAATTAGCGAAGGGTGCAAGAAAGGGTCGACAGAGATTTGGCCAATGGTGGTGAAGCATAAAACGTGATGGAGTTAGACATCCACGCTGCCAAAAAGGTAGGTCGCAACTCCATCGAGATAAATTTATGCATGGCCAGTTTTATAACGTCATTATCGAGTTGGAGCTGTCCCCACAATTAAGATCTGCTGGCCAACGACCTGAGATTGATTTATTCTTGCTTGCCAAGATGGTGTAATAAACACGCTTGTGTGTCGTAAGAATATAATACCGAGCATGCAAGTCTCAACCAGAGACGCTATTTTATATTCTATCCGCATGCCCAGTGTACCCTAAAACTAAATACACCCACCGCCATAACGCCGCCTTTAAAGTGCTATATTTCCGTCTACGTCATTCTTACGGTATAGACAAGGACCTGGTTCCACCCTACTTCATTAAGTATATTGACTCCGTAGTTGAAAAAGACGCCTTTAAAATCTTTTGGAACTACGGTTTTCCCACAACCCATCAAATTATCGCAAACATACCTGATATTGTGCTGTTACATTCCACGCAGCGGGAGATGTTTAATTCGGTCACACGACCAGAGAATGACGTAACGACTCAATTGTTTAGTGAGTTGTTACATGACATCTGTCCAAAGAAGAATCTCGTGTATGACGTCGTCTTTTTAAAGGTGCTGAAGTTGAGATTCTTGGATGTGCACGCTACAAACCGAGAAAAATAGTACGAAGTTTATTGGCATAAATTCTTCGATTCTAAATTAACAAAAACCTACAACTAAAAATTGAAAAATGAATTAATCAACTTAAAACAAAAACCTGGAAAACAAAACAAACTAAACACAATTCATCAATGCATTTTATCCTTTTTTTCTCCTTTCCCTAATAATTCTTTCAATTATTCCTATCCCTTTTATTCCTGCTCCTAAGCACTCTATAATATTACCAGTCAACTCCCTTTCTTTCTCTATCCATTCAATTCCCAAACATTCCAACCATCCAGGGTTTCCATTTATCTTCATTTCTCCCACAAACTTTCTCATTTTTAGTCATGCAGTATCTGTTACACCTTTCCTCACCTTTCTCATATATGTATCGTTTCCTCACCATATACTTTAGACATCATGTTTTCTGAAGCCTTTCTCTATTACTGAAATATTTATATCTACTATTTTACGTGGTGCTTCTCAATTGTCTCCACCTTTCTTGCAATTTCACATCATTCATTCTTATTTCCACTTCAATCGCCACGTCATCCATGTGAACCTTCTCAGTCCATCTTTCCATCGACCGTCCAATTCTTTCACATGCTGCCTTTCGTTCTTTTGCTAATTCAATTATACATAATCTATCCCTCTTTCAAGTGTAGTCCCTAACACTTTCAAGTGTAGTCCCTTATCTAATCTATCACTTTCATCCATTATGACATTTTTCTATACTTTGTCATTTACATCATTCCTTTTGTTCCAACACTTATACTTCCCGTATTCTTGCACAACAATCTCACTCGGCGTTGTATTTTACATCCCGACTATTTTCTTCAGCATTCCAACTATCTGATTCTCTATTTTTTCCCTTTCTTTCACTCTCCATATCCTCGCGCCGTACATCATTATATTCCTCACACAAACTTCCATTCAATTATTTGACGCCACCAAAGAGTTGCCGCCCGGGTGCCGTGTACCCCTAGCAGTCCCGCTTGACGCAGCCCAGGCATTCGAAATTAGGAAGGTTCAATAGGTAGAATTTTTGGTTTGAACGAAGCCACAGTAAAAACTATAAGAAAAATGAAGGTGCTATTAGACAATCTGTAGTTTCTGGGACGAAACTGTTTTAACACCAGACACTAGAGATTATATTAAAGAAAAAGTAGAGAAAATACTAATAATATGCATAGAGGACAACAATACGCAAAGAAAGCAGAAAGCATAATAAATGTATAAGCAGATAAAGGAACAAGAATCGTACAGTCTAATTCAGTCATGACTCTTCTAATTAACTCATGATATGAGCTAATATTACGAAATAATTCATATTGTCTTTGGTTTTACAGAAAACAGTGGCATGGGTGGCAAGAGTGGGGCACAGGAGCCATGCCCCCTCCCCCTTCCTACATCTTTGGAATAGTTGTTTAATGCAAAATAATTGTTAATGCTACAGATAGTATGAATAAAACATAGTTGTAAGTTATGATGCGCCCCCCCCCCCCTCCCTTTCGTGGCTCATGAGTGGTGAACCAGTTCAACTAACTGCAAGTTTAATTCAAGAAGGACGTCAACCTGCAAATAGAAAACAATTTAACCACAAACGGTCCTAGTATCGAAAGGGTTGCCCAATTCCACCGTGATGTGAAGTTGTGTATAGCTCGTTACAAAGAATTATACAAAGAGCTATCAAAAACTTGGTCACAACGGTGAACGGAATTCTTTGTTAACCGAGATGTTGAAACCACGAGAAAGTTTTCTTGTTGAAGATATCACAGACGGAACCATCAAGTACAACTGTTTCGGTGGTTTCAACAATTTAACCTGAAACAAAACAACAATCCACTATTTGGGTGTTTCAAGTTGAAGTGAATCGAACAAAAGTTACTAGGAAGTCGTAGCGTTTCGAAGAAAATGATTGGTTGTTTTGTATCGAAAACTAAGCATGTCACTACTATCCCTTTATAACATCGCATATTAGTGAATGTTGGATGATACATAACTATTTGCTTACTAGAAGTTTTCCCTGAAATGAGAAAGACGTCGCATCATTCTTCACCACGACAATGTAAGCTCCCACACAGCGCAATGAACAATTAATTATTATTTAACCACAAAAAAGGTGGCATTAGTTACCCATCCTCCATACAGCCCTATTCTAAGTGCAAACGATCTAAGTTATATATTTCCAAAAATCAAAAATCAATTGGTCAACGTTTTTCAAGTCCAGAGGATATGGTTGTAGCGTTTCAAAATGTCGTGATGAGCGTGCCATTTTTGGGGTGGAGTAAATGTTATAACAACTGGTTTATTCGTATGATAAAGTGCGTAGATTGAAAGGGGGAATATTTTGAAAAGATAATAAAGCTATTTTTTGAATTTTTAATATTTTGTTTACGTCTATCCCGAAATTAAAGTAGCAACCCTCGTATGTTCTTTGTTTTTAATATGCATTTAGTTAATTTTCCAAAACAGGTGTTTCTCACCACTATCTTATAAAAAGCATTTTTACATCTATATCGTAAGAACGTAAAGATTAAGTTTTTTGTTCGAAAAGTTTCTGACAATATATATTTACATTTTCAAAATTTGATATGCTGTTGATAATTGTATATCCTTACCGTGCCTTTATGTGATTTTGCGTAAATTCTGTTACTGATGAAGGCTTTTACTATTGTTTAATTCAAACTTTGGGATTTTATATAATAGTGAGAGGCCTTCAGATGAAGCAAGTCGAGTGGTCAATTGAGCAATTTGAATGATTTCAACAATTTTGGTCGTTGAATGTACTGATGAATAGTTTTTTTTTCACAATCCTGATTGTAACATTTTATATATTTTTATAGCCCTTTTTAAAACGCTACCTAGCATGAGGGACCTTTTAAATCTTTAAGGATTTAAATCTCCTCTCTTTAAGGAGAGAGGAGATAGCGAACAAAGAAACAAAGAAACAATACGGTAGTTCTAGGGTTAGATAAATAACAGTGTACGCTCGCCATAATTAGCTCCTAGAGCTGTACAATATTCTACTGCTTTCGCAGTCGAATGTCTTGCAAGAATGATTAACATATTTAAAATCTTTATTTAGAAATTTCCGTATCAATTATGTTTATTGCTAAACAATTAAAGCGAATTACGTGAGTTCACGGATAACATAAACGAATCTTGAAGCCTAAATTTATTGATCTTAGACTTGTCCGTTTTTATACTTTCCGCTAATATTAGCAAGTGTTTCACAGATACCACAGCAGGAGAATTTGATTTGCTTAGAATTGCTTTTGGGATTTTTGGGTACATATATATATATATAACGATCTAATATTTTGTTACTCCAAATATTTTTTATATGACTTTTTTTTTGCATTTGTTTTTGAGATCAGAATCCGGTTTAGCCTACTGTCGTTATTGGCGGAAACTATCTAATTGTACCAGTACTAGTATTGACATTATTTACGAATAGTGAACAATTTCGGCGCTTGTTTGATATCTCGGATAGTCTTGAAGAAATTTGATGGGCTAAAGAAATCAACTAGTAATAACTACAGACATTATTCTAATTGATTTAAAACAACCATAAACCTTTTCTAAAATGATGACGTCTAATATCTTTTCATCCATAGCATACTACATACTAACATATTTATTAATATTGGCTGTATATATGTTAGGAGTAGGAGGTTTCCTCTCACACTATTGTCCTTATCCCTTGGGTAAAAAGATGATTTTAAAAATAAATTTGCTATAAGAGTGCTTTCTTTTTTGTTGTTTTACTATCTTTGAGTGTATGGCTTAGTTATATCTTTTCATATAGTAGTTTTTTATGTGCTTTTATTCTACCAATCGAGCCATTCGAGTGTACCATTAAATAATACGATGAATGGTCCTTACTCCATCTTTAATCTCAAGGTCACAACCTTGATATATGTATCTTTCAGCAATTTTTTTTTATTTGTTCTGATAGACTTTCACTCGCGACGCTGCTAATTGGGAGCCTTAGTAACTGTCACCAATGGCGCATACAAATATTTTAATACTACAGAATCTTTCTATCCTCCAGAAAACATATCTCGGACGCATGGAGGTCCGTTTAACGTGGGACCGCACGCTGGAACTGATGTTGGTGTCCCGTCGGTCCTCAGTGGGGGCACAGGGTCTTTTGAGTTGTCAAGGTGTTCGTGATTTTACGGACAGCTGAAATGTACTTACTACTAATGAGTGAAACAGCATTAACGTTTTAACAAAACCGTCTTATTGTTCTCTATACAAGCAAAGACAGAAATACAAATGCACAATTTAATATTAATAAATTAAATGTCAAAAATAATCATAAATAAAGACAGTGAACAAACATTAAATCAAATACATTAAAATAATTTAGCAATCAATTAATAAGCCGTGCATATAAAACATGCGGTGATATGATAATGAAACAATAATTACGCGGGGAGCATGAAAGAGCGGGTTATCATAGAACGGGAAGGTGAGGAGGTTTACTTTAGCACAATAAATCGGAAATCAACAAGGCAAGGTATACTAGAAATCACTATGACCTACGGAGCACCGCGTTGAACAAGTCAGTGCTACTGTGGTCGAGTGACTGAGACCAATCCGTAGGCATACACTCTAGCGAGGGGTCCAGTAAGGATGTTATGGAGAATGCAGATTCATCAAATCTGCGTACTCCAAGATATTGCTTTTCACATATTTTTTCATTTTCATTTAGTAAATCAATATTATTTCAATTGGCGAGTTAGTGGTTACAATTGGTGGTAGTTTCAATTGGTGGTTAGATGAACATGACATAATAAAATTATTGTTTAGTAATTAATTCATTACTTAACAGGAACCACGGCTCCTATACTTCCAGATATCTCTAGTGTATATTCAATGTACCATATAACCAATTTAGTTTTGCTTACGATCGACGGGGATTACGGTTCCTATACTCCCAGATATCTCTGAACAATATTTAATAAAAAAAATTATATTGGCTTTCAGACTGGTGGAGTTATCTGGAGGATAATAACTACGATGATTATACTCCAAGATAATTCTACGAAAGCATCTGACTAAATTCATATTTAATGTATTTACGTGCAAAGCAACAATTGAGAAAATTATGATTTGATGTTGATATTACAGAATTTTATATTACATAATTTTATATATTGTTTTAATTTATATTTGTTACATTTAGTGGAACAAAGTCGCTTTAATAAAGAAATCCTCTAAGATCATTTAATAAAGAATCCGGTGGGAAAATACAATAGGAAAATTATATAAATGTTTAAAAAACAACTTGCATAAACTATAATAGTTTAAATATTGATAAATGCAATGTGACATACTTATTAAATTTCATATGTATAGTATTTCACATAATCAAAACAAGATATATTTAAACTAGCATAAATTAGCTTGCATTTTTGTTACATACAAAGTTCATCTGTAAGAACTAAACCAATCGGCACGTGACGCATACGCTGTCAATTAAGTAATGAAACGCATAATGTTTAATGGTCTACGAAAATGCTAAATCATGTTAATATCCGTATAATTTATTCTTTACAATTAAACTGTATCATACATTCATATATAAAACTCATTAGTTTTAATAATAAACGAGATTTCTTATTTAGACGTTACGCTGTGACGTTTCTATTTATTTAGCTCCCGCTGTTCTAAAATTAGTTACTCCACATTACCAGTATTTCAATATTACTAAATACGATAAAAAACAAAAACTTAAAACTGCTATCATCGACCCAACTAGGTGGAAAAAGCCCTTACCAAGCTTACACTTGTTCAGTTGAAATTATTGTGCTGGTGCATGAGTGGTTGAATACACAACCAAGAGAATTTTTTCTTCGGGTTTACATGGATTTTCAATATGGTGGGAGGGCCAGAAAATATAATGGGAATTACATGAAAAAATGATATACTTGTTTCTGATAGTGCTTCCATAAATTTTGAGTAACAACATACATAAGATTTCCATTTGACGCTGCTTTGAATAATTGAAGTTGAACTCCTTTTTCTCTCAAATTTAGTGATAGTTAAGTTAAACTGTTTGGATGTTCCAGTATAGGGAACTGTAACAATAATTGTTTGCGGTAAAATGCAAACAAAAGCAAATAATTGCTTGCTTTTTCCAACACATATTCGTCCAGTTCCAGTAATTGGTTTTGAAGACCGCGAGATTGTAAATATTGTTTCGTATACAGATGTTTGCTTAAGTATGCATTCGGAAAAAGATTGCGCTTTGATGTTTTAAGATGTCACTTAGGCGACTTTTTCTTTTATTACAACATTTTTTATATAAGTCACATTATAAAGAACTTAAGCGGATTAATATAAATGGATAGTATAACTTTATCAAAATTTAGTATTATTTATGAGTTTTCTCTGAGGACCGCCTACGATTCAAGAAGAAGTCCCCAAGATTGCTATGGGCCATACGTAATTTGATCAAAGACAGAGTGACCCAAATGCCCAAATTTATATAGTTCCCTCTGATGATTTGTCACGTTAGTGAAGATTAAAGCTAGCATTTCGTAACAAGTGGTGTTCTAATCCGAATGAGGAACTTGTTGAAATTCAACATCCTTTTGGTGATCTTCTAAATAAAATAGTTTCTCTGTCTGTTTCCTGAAGTGGATTCAAAGAATGTTTAAATGTATTTTGAATATTGAAATGTAATAAAATTCTTTTCTTCTATATAGAGCCGCCCTGGTATGTGCAAATATTTTTTAATTATGGATATTACAAATATTAAATAATAATTGAATACCTGCTATAAGAAAAATGCATTTACAAACATTGCATCTTATTCTAAATAATTCCTTAATAATCTATTCTGATTAGTACAATAACTTAGCCCTCCCCTCTTTACTTGTTTTTTAAACGTAGAATAAATACTTCGATTGACCGTTAATATTCTAACTACCGCATACCCCGAACAAGAAGAGTATAGTGAAAACGGCACAGAGGTATATCTACTGCATGCAGCAGCATAGGGTTGTCTTTAGCTATTTTGCTGAAACAAGACCGTGGGAGCCGATTTTCTACTATTATATAGTCGATTCTGATCAGTGCTTCCCAAACATTTTATACGTATTGAGTTTTAGAGTTTTATCAAATTTTGAATGATAAGAATTAGGATAACTAATTATTTGATGTATTTTTGACATAATTGAATGTTTAGCGTTTTACAATTTTATATTAGAACAGAGCAACTTGAATTTTTTAGTACATGTTTCCGGTAAATTGTTTTAGTGCTTAAAATTTCTTTATGCTTAACATTTCATTGAAGTATCAATATTTTTATGTTTTATTTTTATGAGTAAGATCGAAGTTGTGAAATGTGCTAAATATTAATCTTGAAGAACTGTGATGAATGATTGAATGGCTATCATGGCTAGAGCCATCCGTTTCCCGGAGTTGGTGGTAACGGAACATCGCCTGGAGCTGTTGGGAAAACCTTGGAGGCGAATCTACTGGTTGGCTTGAAGGTGGAATTCGCATAGGTAAGTCTACCACAGCGCGCGGTGTCCACGTGCAACGTAGTCTGATGGATCTCTTTGGTGTTGTTAAATATCTACAATCAAAATCTAAGTAACTACATGTCACGCTAAGTATTACATGACGACTTAGCCGTTCCTTCACTGCTAACAAGAGGAGACTGCCGTCAAAAGAAAAAAGTTGAAAGAGAAACGCTGACTACACAGAACCAACGCAGATGCAAAAATTGGCATTTTAGTGAGGCAACTCTTCCAATTTCTTTCTTTTGACGGTGGCTTCCTTTTGTTCCCATTGAAGAAAAGGCCAACAAAGATGCCAAAATTAGCATTTTCGTTGGTTTTGTGTAATCGGCGCCTTCTCTTCCAACTTCTTTCTTCTAAAGAAAATCGAAAGAGTCTGCGGAAATTAAGCGTGCGTCATGTAATACTTAGCGTCATACGTAGATACTATGATTGTAGATATTTGCTGATGATTTATAACTGACTATGTCAATATTGACTATGGCTTTGAGTAAATCACTCTTAAGGTCGCGACATATACTCGCTGGTGAAAAATATATATTTGATCATGTAATTGCAAATAGTGACTTTGAGATGCGCGATAATCGCTCGCTGCAATAACGAAGATCCCAATTTTAAATTGCGTTTCCTCGATATTATACTGTGCAGCCTTCTTATATTCGAATTTTGGATGTGATACGCTCCTTGTATATCGTATGAGATGACTGATAGGATCTTGGAAATCATAACGGTTTACTGAAATTTCTTCGAAACGAAAACTCAGTCATAATTTTTTTTTGTTCCAGCTCTCGGTGGCCGTAAAAACAAATAAAAACGAAAAAAGACAAAGCTAACTAAACGAGAACAAACTTATAAATTCTCTCGTCATTAATGGTTTTTTTCCTTCTATCCATTCCTTTTCTTTTTATTTGCATGATACAAGTTTTGGCCGGATATTTTTTTTAACGAATTAAATTTATTTGGGTATTAATGTATATTATATTCTTGGTTAATTAATGATAATTGCATCGTGCATGCATGGCAAAATGCATCGTGCATAGAACACATTGATATGATAACAAACAAAGCATGGGGAGTTATAGAGAGAATGAGGATGCTGGGAAAGAAAGTTTGGCGAGTCCGTGAGAATGTGGAAGATAATGGAAGTATGTGTGATAGCAATGTGTTAGATAGTAATACTCTGAATGAGATAGTTATTCAGGAGTTAGGAAAATATAAGTGCTGGATAAGTGGAGTGAAAAGGACGGTAAATTTTGAGGGAAAGGTATTGAATGATGAAGGGAGTAGGTTGGTTAAGGAAGAAATGAAAAATGGAGGAAGAGGTATAAGTGAGAATGAATGGATTAAGTGTAGAATAAATGTGAATAGGATGCTTGGACAGTCGACGGATAGATGGTTTGAGAATATGATGTGAGGTAGTGAAGCAGTGCGGGAGGTCATAGAAAGGATGAAAGATGTGGAAGGCAAGAGAGGGATGGAAGAATAGCTGAAAGTAGAGTGTGTAAGTGGATTAGGGATGAGAGGAGGGAATGTATAAGTGGATTAGAGATGAGGAGGGAGTGGTAAATTATTTAGTATCGGGTTTAGCATGGGGATAAACAAATGATGCAAGGTTTACATTTGGGAATGGGGAGGGTGGAAATAAGTATTGGATTCATGAGCAAGAAGGAATGTGTACAATATGTGGAAGAGAGGCAGGAAAATGGAGTCACTGGATAAAAGAATGTGGAGAATCGAGTGGAGTGACAGTGAAAAAGAGTTGGGTGAAAACTTGAAAGGAAGGCACACGATTAGAAATAATGAAAAGAATAAAGACAGAAATAAGTAGAAGAATGTAGACTGAACAGAAGAGGGATGAAGGAGAGGATGATTGAGGAGAGTTGGAAATAGGGGGGTTCTAGAGTTTGGGGTGATGGTAAGGGATAAGTGTGTAGGAAGTGGGGGTGCATGGGGCTAAGAAAAGAAAGAAGTCAAGATTAAAGAGATTTGGGTTAAATTTATGTGCGATAAGTTATTTGGTTTGAATGTGGTAAAGAAAAGATTATCTTATGTTAGTAATTAATTAGGTAAAGAAAATGTTATAACAGTTAATTGTAATTATTTGATGCCAATAAAGGTATATTTATTTAATTATTATAAAATTAATTTATATTGAATTTATTAACCGATAATAATATTGTCATTTCTATATTTTTGTAAAAAAACGGAGAATTAAATATTCTATTATATTGATCCGGTAATCATATATGGTAACTAAGAACGTCTATGGGCTATAACCATTTTATGACTACTGTTATCAATGTTAAAAAAACGTAATAAATATGTATTTGGAAATAAACCATTGGTATTTCCAAATATTCATGACTGTTAATTTTTTTAACTATATTTATTTCTACCGGTGCTACTGGAAGACATAAATATTTTTAATCATACACTTAAAATGTTAAGTTTTTAAAACTGTCGTTACTCATTAAAAAAAAAATTAAAAATGTATGTAAAAAACTGTAAAGTTCGTAAAAAACTGTAAAGTACTTGGAGAAAAGACATAAATGCTATTATTAACCTAAAACCAAGCCGCCAGTATCCAGCTAAAATTGTAGATGCGTGCTTGCAAGTCATGTCATGGACACAAAGTCAATAAAAAGAAACAAAATTTGCATGCTAATTATAAAAATTGGTGCATGTGATCGCCACCCCATTTTTCATATACTGTAAGTCCTATGTTTTGTTATATCTGGCATAAAACAAAAGTTGAACCTATTAATTTTGACTGTCATCTTATAACTCGTAAATTCAATTTGCATTGGTAATATTAAAATATGCAAGTAATATTTTTTCTATTATATTTTTAAATAAAAATTTCAAATTAAAGCTGTTCTCATCTTGAGTAAAAATCCGAGATGTTCCCTATTTGAAATAATCGATTCAATAGTTGTTTAGGGTAAATTAAATAAAATTTACGTGACCTAAAAATCACCTACCCATTAATCCCCTGGTTCCAGTACTTGCCTACGACGTCAACAGCTTTGCTGTCCGAGTTGACACAGACGACCGCCTTGACTCACTCTTACCCAGTATTTGTCTACGGCGCGGACAGCTCCGCGGTCCGATTTGCCATGGCCTACGATCGCTCTTGACGCTTTTTTGACTTAATTTCTAAAATAGCAGTCTGTCGTGTAAGGCCGACGGCCTGCTACTATAGTTTTATCAGTTGTTTAATCTGCACATGAACTTGATTTGAACTGATTTTATCTGATTTTATCTGATTTTATCTGATTTTATCTGATTTTATCTGATTTTGTCTGATTTTGTTTGATTTTGTCTGATTTGATCGGATTTGAACTGATTTGATCTGAGTTGATCTGATTTGACTAGATGTGATCAGATTTGAACTCATTTGATTTTCTTTAATCTGATTTGATCTAATTTGATATGATTTGATCTGAATTGATCTGATTTAATCTAATTTGATCTGATTTGTTTTGATTTGATCTGATTTATTTTGATTTGGACTGATTTGATCAGATTTGAACTGATTTGATCTAATTTGTTATTGTTTGATCTGATTCGATCTGATTTAAACTAATTGGATTTGATTTGTACTTATTCGATCTGTTTTGATATTATTAGATCTGTTTTGATCTCCGTGCTCTCGCATTACAGCTGTGGCTTTGTCGTGACTAGCGCTATGGCCTAAGAAAATTTCAAGGATATGCGTTCTCTTATTCCCTTGTCCCCTACTCCCGTGTTCCCACATTAAGTATACAAAAACACGCGCGTATTCGAATGCAACTTTGTGTAAAAATTTCAAGATATTTTTTCCTTATTCCCATGATCCGCTATTCCCGTGTTCCTTTATTAAGTACATAAAAACACTCGAGTATTCGAATGCAACGTTGTGTCAAAATTTCAAGAATATGTGTTCCCGCATTTTTATTATATATTCTTCTTATTTGGAGTAAATGTAACGTTGTGTCAAAATTTCAAGTCACTCGGGCTATTAAAATATAAGAAAATATACCGGGTGTTACACAAATGTTGTTAAACAAATTTGTTTAACAACATTTTTGCTTAAAATAGGTTCAGCTGTTCACCGAGGCAAAATTGAGGACCCCAAAATATAAGAACACAAGGGTTACCAAAATATAAGAAAATATACAGGGTACTACTAAAACGTTGTTGAAATATTTTTCTATTGCTAAAAATCGGTTTAGCTGTTCACCGAGGCAAGATTGAGGTCCCGTTATCTTACATAAGTTCCCTAAGTTTCATTTATCCAGCTTTCATAGGGACCGAGCTGTTTAGGGTCGTACACTTTTTTCAAGGTCAAATTACCCCGCTTAATCCCTTAAATATTAAATCACTTAAACAGATTAAAAAAATCATTTAAAAATATATGACCCATTTCTACCACATTTTGTATTAAATCTTCAGAGAATCTCTCTGTTCATTTAACTCCAAAAGATCTTCATTGCTGAGAGACTCGTCTGGGATGATATAAGTTGAGCTACATCATCCAAATCTACTTCCAACTCTAGATGCTTACATAAAATATGTACGTATGCGTGAACGTATTGTAGAAGATACGGGACAAAAATGGTGTACATATGAGTGAGTGTACGTAATGCGGGTGTACGTGTAGCGGCGTATGCATGTACAATAGCAATACAATATCATCATCAACAGCCTGTATCAGTCATCTGGCAGACGAAGGCCTCTCCAAGCGACCTCCAACCAGCACGATCCATGGTTTCACGTCTCCAGGTGTGTCACACCAATATCATAACAGAAGAGCAATTAAGTAAGAGTCAATAAAGTATGTTAATAAAGCAAATACTATCTTTACTTGTTAAAGAATTAATCAAAGCAGGATCGTAATTTGTTTATCACCACTATACTGCTTTTTATATTTTATTCTGTTTGTAATATAATTTGAGAGACAGGTTTGGGTTAGGAATTCCTTGTTTTTGTAATTGCTTAATTTTTATGATAAAGTACACAATTTATATATATGATAAACACAAAAAGGCAATAACAAGTTTCAATAGTTTGGTTTATTGTTCTAGTATTTATAATTTCAAAAATATGCCTCGAAGTGCGATTTTAAATGAATTACAATAATGTTGATTCTAAATATAATTCAAAATTCGTTAGGATGATCCATTTCTCTTCTTCCATTCAAAATAATAAAGCATGACGAACTAAATATGATTGTATATATTAAATCTTATTAGATTTATTCATCTATGAGTACGGCTCTGGAATGAACTTCTCCTCTGTACCAACGGCGTTGAAGTGGACAAGATTAAACAAATGATTCTTGGTTGAATAATACGTAGATAATGATCGAAGGGAGCATTGGCGATGTAGAACCTTATCGATGCGCTGTTGGCGTAGGATTTTCGTAAATATGCGCGCAGGTGTAGAAATGCATTGAAACGTTATGATAATTGGCTTTTTGTTGATGCATAATGATGCTGAGGATATTGACTAATAATTTGCATTGACGGAATGAATTTGGCCTCTGCCGAAGTACTGAAATTGGCGTCGCTGATGTCCTGTTCGAGGCAGCGTCTTCTTCTCATGTGACTCTCCATATCTTGCATCGATGTCAAGGATAATGGGAAAATAATATGATAATACGAGTAGAAGAAAATGATAATGATTTGGAAATCGAAAGATTCAGCAGAAGATGTGTCGTCTGATACTTAACCTTTTATTTGTTACGTAGAAGTTTCGTAGAATTTTATTTCTGTTGAATTTTATTTTTTTACTTATTATATTCGTAAATTAATATATTGTTTGAATATTTGGCATTTTAGTATAACGATTTAAGATCAGACCAACACTGGCTGCGATCATTCTCGCTGACCAAACGGAGTTGACTAGGTCTTATTTTTGAGTTATAGCCTTGAACTGGCGCGACTGGGTTCTCGCAGCCATCCAAAGACAACAACTCGAAAAATGCGTCACATTAGATTCTGGCCTGGAAGGCGCCGTTTATGCGAATTTTCTGGCACGGGAAGCATTCGTTGAGCTGTAGTGTTTTGCATAAGCCGATGGCTTTCGACGGTGTCAGCCGCAAAAAAGGCGGAGTTAGAAAGAAGCCTTTGCTCCAAAATTTTTAGGAGCACTTCCAGCCAATCAAAAGTTTCTTTCTGATACGTTAACAAAATTTAAGGATCAAAGTTGCATTATTTTGTTGACGGTTATCTACGGTGATTTCTAAAAGTGGTTGGTCACACCAGGGGTGCGTCAAAATGTCAAAGTATCTCATAGAAAAACGTATCCCTCAAAATACGTTAAAAATAATATACAATCAGATTGTTAAGCGCCAAAAGGGTAAAAAGCTTATCTGTCATTCAGAGTATTGTAGTAGGATGAAATTTCCTGTCTAAACTTGCATAAGCCGACAAACGAAATCGTTATTTTGAAATGATAATCGTTGGCTATATCGGAGACGTATATATCTACATCAATGAGAGCCGCTACCTTTTCGGCAAGTACAAAGCTTTGAGTGAAATATGCCGTTCGCTTCTTATTAGTACGTAATTGTCCGATGTTAACCGTTTTCTTCCTGGCTTTTATTTCTTTACATTTAAGATTATACCGGCTGGTTTTCTATATATTTTTTTCTTCTAAATTTAACTAATTTATTTATGGTTAATTGATTGACTAATGTATATTAGAATACATTTAATGATACATTTTATATTTCTTATGATGAATTAGATTAGTCAATTTAGATATATTGTTAGAGGATTTCTCATTCAATTTATGATTTATTAAGGAATTGCTTATTGCAATTATTAATTAATTGAATTAATGAGAGTCCGGTATCATACTTGAAATTTTACATTTGTGACTCATATCATTAAGATTTTACAATGAGAAAATGAAAGCATAATGACTGAGTTTCAAAGGAATATGTGTATATGCAATACTGAGTTTGGCGATACAAAGTTTACTGAAGAAACTCAAAGTTTTATATCTTTGGTGAATGAAGGCGATGAAGACGAAAATGTTATAGAAGAAAAGTTGTTCTACATTTAATTTTCTATTATCTGTCATAGCAAAAAAAAAACAATTATACCCAATTTTATTGCGTATTCTAAAACTGTTAAAAATCCTCAACAAGTTGTATCGTATGTCATACTTCTCGAATTAATTAACAACATAAATCGTAAAAGTGAAGGGCAGACTAAAGAAGTCAATGGGGAAAAAGGCTAATAAAGTTGGTTTTTTTTCACCTTCATCCTTGATAGGCGAAAAAGAAGAGTTCATTTTGTTTTATTCAGCCATCATTAACTTTGTTTTGTATGTTTTTCTTTATTTAGGAACATGAAATAATTTAAATGTGGATTGTAAATGTATGCTAATAAAGGTTATTTATTAAACAATGTAAATCGATGATTAAATAATAAATGCACGCGATCGAAAATGGAACACATAATTTTGACAAGATTCATTTTGACAAGATGGTGAAACAATTGCTAGATATTATGAATTGAAATTTTAAGCTTAATTTACATTATTGTTACTTTGTCTATATTGTCATGTTGTATTTATGTTGAATAGCATAATTTCATTTGTTTCGTAAGTGTGCATTTGTTATTTAATTATCGCTTTATGTTGTTAATTGATTAGATAACTATGACTTATAATATATCATTCTAAAGAGGATTTTTTCCAGTTTTAGAATACGGAATAAAATTGGACAAGTTTCATTTAAAATCTTGAATGTATTTGTAAAGAAAACCCATTTGATGCTCAATTGTTTTTGTTACTACAGCAGATAGATAATTGTGCTTCATATGCAAGTACATTTAAAGTTTTTTTATTTTATCTATAAGAAAAAATAATTATTCTAGATTATTCTGTAAATTTCAGTTTCAGGAGAATATTCTCGTTCTCCGAGAATAGTCTTAAGAGAATATTCTCGCCTCACATCTCTAATTATTACCTCTATTGGGCAGATATCCAACGGTATCATGTAAAGACCCTGACATTCAAAATCAGCGTAATTACAATATTCATATTTGAATTTATTTTCAGTAGTGTGTTTAATAGTTTAAGCATATTGAATTAAATTTTAGAAAAGAAATCTTATTTTACGAGTTTGTTAACTGTTTCTCGTGGTTTGCATGTAAACAAAGTCATTAAGTCGTTTGTAACACACTCAACGTATTTTGGCACTATTCCAAAATTTATTTTGCATTTAAATACAGGTAGCCCTTCTTATACACCGGCTCAGTTTACGCCGATTCACGATAACGCAAGGATTGGTTTGTAAGATTTAAATCTAGAAGTAACTGTCGTGTAAATTTATGTGGTAAAGCAATAAGCGCAGTTGTTGCGGCGCCTGCGTTTCCTAAGGAACAGGGTTATGTAGAACAAGGCAACTATTCTCCAGACCTAATCTTCAACGTTGATGCGTCTGATCTATATTGGAAAAGTTACCAGCACGATCTTTTATTTCTCGTGAAGAACGTTCCGTCTAGGTTTGCCTAAGATAGATTAACTCTTTCGTTGGGAGCCAATGTTTTTAGAACTTTGAAAATTAAACTGATGTTAGTGTATCATTCATAGACGTCACGATTTAAATAAAGAACGTTGCCAGTTTATTAGAAATGGAAAAACAAAGCTTGGATGTCACAAAATGTTTTAACAGATTGCTACACAAGTTATTTTTGCTCTACTGTGCTTCGTATTTGCGAACAAATATATTACCACCCAAGGCACTTCTTTTCTTGGACAATGCGCCAGAACATCCTCAAAACCTTGATGAAATAAGAACACTCTTGGATGTCAAGGATGTTTACATGCTTCCCAGTACATCATCTCTTTTCCAACTAGTGGATCAGGGGGTTATTGTACCTGTCTTATCGCCGTAATTATTCATGGAAATGAGGAGATTCAAAGCAGTTATAGACTATTGGCGGTCTTTCGCTATTTTGAAAGGCTTTAAAAACATCAAGTCGGCTTGGGATGAAGTTTCAGTAAAATGTTAGCGAAAACTTCTATCAGCATTCAGGCATGATTTTGATCACATAGCGCATTAGGAGCATTTAATTGAAGACATTTCCAGACTTGCGCGTGATGTGGGATTTTAAGATGTTACAGCTGAAGATGTAACAGAACGTTTAGAAACCCATGATCAGCCACCCTCGAATCAAGACTTAGAAGAGCATGCAAAGAACAGTCAGAGAAGGAAGAACACGAAGAAGAAACTCCAAGAGTTATGAACACGGCTGATCTAAAGCGTATTGAAAGTATGGAAACTTTGATGGATGAACTGTAAATATGGATTTGTGTTATGCTGATTCGATTTTTGTATGAACTGAACTGTGGTCTAAATGTATGTGTAAGATTTAGGCTTACATGTACATGTAAGATTTTAGGCAAAAGAAAACTTAAGTTATTATGTTATATATTAATATTTACTACTTTTACTTTGTAATTATGCAAACACATGTTTTTGCAAATTGCTAATTATGAGTTTTCTTCAACTGCTACTTAGCGAAAATATAGGAAAACAATGTTCTTTTACTAACGTTTATGAAAATGATTATCGTAAATCATATATATATATATTATAATAGTTGTTCTTAATTAAGCAAGCAATCATCGAAAATTGCGAATCATATATGAGAGACCACAAAGGT
>WYDF02265542.1:0-18692 GCA_009867245.2 Adranes taylori
CTAGCAGTGGCGTGCATTAAATTTTTTTTATTATGTTAGATTATATTATATAACTTAATTTTCTACTTTACTTTGTGGGAACCAATAAAATCCATTATGGAAAAATGAAGGTAGGGTAGAGGGCAAATAACGCAAGCCTTTTGGGTTACGAAAAAAGTCGCCAGGGGTCAAATAACCCAACTCTTTTGGGTTACGAAAAACGCCGATAGGGGTCAAATAATCCAACTCATTTGGGTAAATAAAATATGACCTGGTAATGGATAGCCGTTTTACGACGGGTTATCATCTAGTAATATATAAACGTCTAACTTTGTCCGTCCGTCTGTCTGGAACGCTTTTGATTTTATATATAAACGTTTGTTTAGTTGTTTTACGACGGGTTATCATCTAGTCAAATAATATTTTAACTCATACTACCTTTACATGACATTTGATATATAAACTTCAGAATTATCTCAAAAAGATAGTTTGTTACATTTCGAACTTGTCATTGTTTTTAATCCAACGTTTTCATTCATATTTATTTAAGTTACTAACTTATGGAACAGCAAAAAATTTAGGGCTCAAATTGAGCGAATATCAAACAACAATTAATAGCAATATTTTTATGGAGTTTACGAGGTTTCTATTAATTAGTACTCATTGAATTCATATTAGCCCCTCCTTTAATCGTACTAGCCACCTCCGTCTTTTTAGTATATCCTTGATTCGCTATTGCCTCTAGAAAATATTAATTGCACATTAATACTTTAAATGATTAATCTAATACAGTAGGAAAATATATTAATAAAATAATTTAAAAGCCAGTGCTTACTTCCTATTTTCTTTTAAACGAAACTGTTCGCTTTAAATGAATTATTCTGAATGGACTGAACAGTTAATGATAGTATAATTTAATTGTAGGGAAATTTAAACAGATGGTCAAAGAAACATAAATCTGTATTTATAAAATGGAGATAATTTATGAAGTGCATATGCGATAGTTGTTTGTAAACTCGGATTACATGTAAATAAAAGATGGATTACTTTATAAACTATAGGTACATCAATATTGATCGCGTTTGAAGTGAATTTGATTAGAACATATATATCCAATATTTACAGAGCTCCTTCTTTTCAGTGTTTGATATTTCCGCAATTACGTAATTTTACATCCTGTATTTTCAAACGCTAAGTATGTTTAGAGCAGAGGTTGCCAAACCTCTGACGCTGACGACTTCTTGGTTCTCCCGCGCAATTACCATTGTCAGTCTCATCTACGCGTATACGCGTGAGATTGTGCACGTTATGTTTTTCGTATGTATGTTACACTAGGATAGCAACTAGGATACTTTGATTTACGCATTGGTACTAAGCTAAGTTTGTTCTAATGACGGCGTGCAAAAAGCTAAAAAAGCTTAAAAAAGCTAAAAAGTGCACAAGCAAAAAGCTAAAAACTAATGACTTTAATTCGGAATGGGAAACCGATTACTTCTTTAACCAGGTAAAGGACAAATGTGTGTGTACTGTGTCATGCAAGTGTATCAGTTTGGAAGAAACGGAACGTCGAACGTCACTTCAAAACCGTTTACGCAGGGAGTGAAAAGGATATCCCACTGAATTCTCATCTAAGGAAAGAAAAGGTAAGGCAGCTAAAATCTAACCTTTATCCTGAACAATCCACTTGTTACGACCATTAAACAAGAATAAAGCACCAAATGAGGCGTCTTTACGAGTTTCAAATATTATTGCACAGAATAAGAAACCATTCGAAGACGGTGAAATAATCAAAACGGCATTATTAGAAGCTGAAGTTGCATTATTTGATAGTTTCAAGAATAGAACTGAGATAATGTCTGCTCTTAAATCTGTACAGCTTTCTGTAATGAGAAGGGTTGAGAATATGAGTTCTAGAGATTGATACATCTCAGTTGGCCGTTTTTGCAACAATGGTTTCTGATAATTTCGAAATAAGAGAGAAGCTGATAAAGATTATACCGTTAACAGGACGCAGTGTAGGACAGGACATATTTTTAACAGTTAAAGAAAATATTCCTATAAATAAGTTGGCGGGCTTAGCAACTGATGGAACTCCAACGATGGTAGGCATAGAGAAGGGATTCATAACCTTGCGTCATACAGCTTTCCGAAATTTCTGTCTTACCATTGTGTAATACACCAGCAGTCACTGTGTGGAAAGTTTTTAAGTATGAACAATGTAATCAAAACAGTAATAAAAATAGTGAACTAAGTTAGAACACATTCAATTCAGAGACGTTTATTCAGAGTTCTGACTGATGAACTAGATTGCTACTATGGTGATCTACTGCTTCACAGGAAGTTCGTTGGCTGAGTAGAGACAGAGTTTTACAACGTTTCCACGAGTTGCTTCCTGCCTTAGTAGAATTTTTGAAAAAACAGGGCCAATTCTTCCGTGAACTAGAAGGTCCGGTTTTGCTACAGGATTTTGCATTCCTCGCAGACATCACCGAAAAGTTAAATACCCTAAACTTGCAGCTTCAAGGTAAGGCTAAAGATATTTGCGGAACAATTTCAGATATTGCTTCATTCACAAAAAAGCTGGAACCGTGAAAAAAAAAATACCATCCAAGGTGAATACAAACACTTTGCCTGTTTAAAACAAATCCTTGACAAGCAAAGGGCTTTAACACCTCCTTACAACAGCAAACAATACGTTGAAATTATTTCAGATTTGAGACGTGAATTCAAGAAACTCTTCCAAGATTTCAAAAGGATTTCAATTGTTGCACAGCTTGTCAAATCGGCTTTTATAGAGATTGATGCTGAAGAGTTCTCTGCTTGTGTCATGGACCATTTTGATCTTCAAGAAGAGAATGCTGCAGTGAGGTTGGAACTGATGGCTTTTCAAAATGTTTGTCTGTAAAATCGCGTTTTACACAATATGAAATTATTTGGTTTCTTGTTCCTAATGAAAAATATCTAATTTTGGTCTGGATTGATCTCAAAGTGAAGGCAATGTTTAGCTCTACACATATGTGTGAGGTTACTTTTTCCAGTATGAAATTTATTAAAAATAAGTACAGAAGCAGGCTCTCTGATGAACACTCGGACAATTGTATGCGAATGGCAGTCACTACCTACTCTCCTAACATTAAAAAACTTGTTGATGACAAAAAAGAGTTCCATCCTTCTCATTAAAGTTAATAAACATGTTAAAGTTAAAAAAATCAGTCCTTACATTTGTTATTTATTACTAACTACACTTCAGTTACTTCCTTATGTACAATTTAATTTCAATTTCTTTTTCTTATATACAGTTTAATTAAAATTGATTTTCCTATTTACTAGAAATGTAAGTTTATAGGCAATAAAAAATTAAAAAAAAAATTAGTAGTTCTTTTGGTTGGTAACTCACAATAGGATTTAAAAACGGTACGGTAGCTCAGAAGCTTCATAACTTTGGCAACCACTGGTTTAGAGTATCTAAACATGAATATAAAAATAAAAATCATTTCTCTAATTAAATACTTATACAAGTACTTAATGTTATAATAAAACACTACAAAACTTATAATCCTAAAGACGGGATCCGTACAACGAAATGATACAAAAAAATTACTTCTCCAAAAATGATAATATGAGCACATTAATGATTATACATACCCTCAATCAAATAATCCATTCGCCTATAGTGCCTATGATACCACCACTCTTTCGAACGTTTATAAATAACATTCAAGATAACAGCTACAAGTGGGACAGAAAGGATTACAGCTATAATGGGAATAACATATTTATATATTATTTTGAAGCATGGACCAAATTGATTCTGTTAGAACCAAAGGTATCTATATAAGCTACTTAAAATCTACAGAGTTGCGCTAAGATTTTCTTAACGACAAAAGTAAACTTCATAGGTAAGACTCATCACTTTTCCTTGCTCAGGCTAATAAGGCTTCCGATGCAATAGGAACCAACACCTGACTCAACTACGATAATCATTATAACACAAGTCTAAACGCTAATAGTCGCATTCGGTTCACTCATGCTGCCTGAGTTATAACTTGTAGTTGTACTTATTTTTGTTACTTAAAATAGAGATGCCTCACGGAATTTTGGCAAATTGGAAATTATGCTAACCAGGCCAAAGGAATATTGTAGTCACTACTAAATTAATAAACAAAATAAATAAATTTTCAGATCCCTGATTTAGCCGCAACTTCTCTATATTTTCCTATTCTCTCTAAACCAACATTGCGATTAATTTTGTTAAAGAAATTAATTTCTAGAGGAAATTTGCCGAAGCTAATTAACAATATTTTCCAATTTCTGTAGGTATTATTTTGCGCGTTTATATGTTTTATACATATCTTTAGAAATGTCATGCAAATTTATTTAGCAATTATAATGGAGCAACAGAAGACATCAGAACTAGATTACCATGCTTAAAATGCACTAATTGACAGGGCTCTACTTTCACTAGCGTTGCATCAAGTAATTTTCAATACATCACATATATAGCGCAGTTGTGTACAATATGTAGTCATATATTTGGAACGCAGATAGATAAGATAAAATTGCAACAATGAAATCGTGAATTTAATATAAACTCAATTTCGAAATTAAATTGCATTTATAGACATTCTAGAATGCATCACAGACAATGCATGTTAATGATCTTTAATATAAAGAATTAATTAGATTTGGTTTAGTAATTAAACAAAATGAATTATAGATATATTCTTTTATTAAATTTGTTACGCATAGTATTCCAAATTTTACTCTGTAAAAATATTTATAAAAAATAAGGTTTTGAAAAATAAAATCAGAAAGAAGTTTTAAGAAGCCTTAATTTTAAAGAGAATATAAAAATTTGTATATCGAAGTATGCTTCAGTGTTGGAGTCAACATTTTTAATGTAATGAAAGACAAATATTGAACGACTAATACTAATAACACTAGTAATTACAATATATGACAATGGATGTTGATACATAAAAAGATGTTACAATGTTGTAATTATGAAAGGGTATATGTAACTGTTTAGTGACCCACAGGATCTTAGTTAAGAGTGTACATAATAAAATCGTGTAAAATAAACAATTGAGTCATAGAGAATTTAACAATAATAGTTATTTAAATAGTGGAATACAATGGTAGTTAAATACTTGGAAATAATCCTAATTATAAAGTAACTAATAACTATAAATACCTTCATATACCTTGTAACTCCATAAAGCTGTATTGTATAGTACATAGCATGTGATATAGTAACAACAATTATACAGTGAAGTTATACTTGATTAAATAGTGTGTAATTGTTTTAGTGAATAACCACAATCAAGAGCATTATCAGTTTTTTAGACATTGAATCGATTGGATATGCAATCTCATAGTAAGCTGTCTAGAGCCATTTTGTTTAAATTTAAAATTGAGTCATTGTTAATCCTTCACAAAACAAATAACATGTTGTGATATCATGATATGACCACCAATTTAGACAGACTGATCTTGTTTAGCTGAATAGTATTACGTATGGCGAAGAGTTTGAGTGTATGTGTGTTCATATTCAGGTGGGAAGGACGTCAGGTCACATTGTCCACACTTCTGTGTTTGAGATGGTTTTGGATTGTTATAGAAACGAGTTATTGGATCACGTGAAGTTAATGTCCGTTTGAAGGAGGTTAGAGAAAGAGAAGATAGAAGATAGTAAAGATGGGGAATTGGTAAAAGTCAGTATTTAAGTCATTTTTATGAGGTTAGTGTATATTTTACTTAGGATTTCTACATCGGATTTGTAATTTACTATAGTCGATTTGTGTTTTTGAATGTGGATCATTTCGGATATCAAACGTTTTTTGTAAACCGGTTCTGTCTAAAATTGAAATGGGAATGATGCCCAGTATTGAAGTGATGGTTGCTGAGTGCTGTCTGTTTTTCTTTGTCTATGTTGGTGAAGTTGCAATCATATTTATGTTGTTACACAAATATGATTGCAACTTCACAAATATGATTGCACAACACACAAAGAAAAACAGACAGCAATTGTTAATTGCTCAGTGTGTCTAATACAATTTTGCCAGATATCGCTTCTTATTCAATGTAAACTTCTCTCCATAAGCATGTCCTCATCCATTTCCAGAAGTTGAGAGGATTTTTGTACACGAGAGTGTGCGCTATTTCGCCTAAGAGATATTTGTTTTGTTTCATGCTGAAAAGCAATTTGTAGCAAAGTTGTAATTTTTTAAATACGGACCTGAATGTTTTTCATAGAATTGATTCGACATTGTGTTATAAATAAGACCATGTATGATTAAAAACCATTGGTAACCATTTTCTTATTTTTAGAGCCGGACCTGCCTCTAGTAGTTCCAACTGCGATATATTTAATTTAGCAAGATAAAAAAAGATACTCAAAACATTTTAATCAAAATGATTTACTTAATTTTTAGGAAACTAGTGCTTGATAAAAAACTGAACAACTATCTCACATTTTGGTTCAAAAAGCATCAATCTAGTACAGGAAAAAGAATATGTTCTAATATCTTTAAATTTTTTTGCCAAGCACTAGCTTCCTACAAATTAGGTAAATCATTTAGATTAAAATTTGATGGGTTCTTATCCTGCTGAACTACAATTATCGCAACTGGAACTAATCGAGACAGGTCCGGCTCTAAAAATGAGAACCTTGTTGATATCAACAAAAACCTTTACAAATGGTTTTTAGTCATACAGGGTTGTATTTAGAACACAATTTTAAAACGATGCGATGGATAAAATGCAGGTCTGTATTTAAAATAATAATGTTGATGGTGTCTGCGCAGTTATGAAACGTTGAATTACATAAGTGTTGACAATAAATTTAAGTATGTTACTTATGCAACAACAGATTACGTATTAATATTATCGGAATTAAGACTACTAGAACTAGAGTACATTTTTAAAAATTAGAAAATTTCGTTTTTTTAGAAATATTTCAAATACCGCTCTGAAAATTTGAATACTGATGTTTGTTATTTGTTTGTTTTTAATTATCTCCATTTTTCCCTATTAAATGTTTCTCTACTTCTTGTACTATAGGAGATAGCAATATTGTCTGCATTAACAAGTGTACATCCTGTATAATTATTTATGATTTTTTTTATTGATTGAAAAACAATATGTCAGAAACATCAACAAACTATAACAAAAACGGTTTAAATATAAATTAGGATTTAAGGAAATAGAATACTAATGGGAGTAATATTTCTTAGAATGATACGAGGTGTGATCAGGTAATTCGCGGACTTTAAATTTCGTGGGTTACAGAACTTCCGCTGTGTTATACTCCCGATATGTTTTCTCAAAAGATTGTTGTTAATTTGTTGGTAGATATCTCCCAAAACATATGTTAACAACGGCAACTATATTAGTAATTAGTTTATTCCTAGTTGTCAATAAGGTTACATGTATATCGGTACCACGGTGATTTTTTATTTGTGAAAAAAATGAGACAAAGGATTTGCATTAACTTTTGTATTAAGAATAAAACAAACGTTTATAAGTGGTACAAGAGTTTCCAAGCAGACTGCGAAGATGTTGAAGATGACGAGCGTTTTCAATAACTAATAATAACATCGAAAAGGTGAAGAAAATAGTCAAAAACAAACACTGAATCACTAACAGAGACGTTGCTGAAGATGACAATTCATTGAGCTCATGTTTAGCTATTATTTGGGGCACGTTTTGAATATGAGACGAGTGGTAGCAAAATTTATTCCCAAATTGTTAAATTTCGATCAATAAGCAGTGTCGAATGGATGCTTAATGAAATCAATAACAATCCAGAATTGCTCAAGCAAATCACTGGTGACGCAACATGGGCGTATGCATATGACATTGATATTTAGACTCAGTCGTCTCAATGGAAATTTCCTAAATTCCCAAGAGCACGGCAAAGAAAAACTCGCCAAATTCGCTCGAATCTGAAGGGGAATATGTCCAATAGCATAGTGTACCATAAATTCTTACCAAAAGGTTATGGTCAATAAAAAGCACAATCTAGAAGTTTTGCGCCATTTACGTGAAGTAATTTGAAGATAGTTCCGAATTTGTGGCGCTACAACTCTTGGCGATTGCACCCGGATAAAGCATCTACGAACAACTTGTTGCTTGCTCGTGAGTTTTTAGCAAAAAACAACATCGTTTTGAACGACGTTTTGCCTATATTCACGAG
This sequence comes from Adranes taylori, assembly GCA_009867245.2. Lineage (NCBI taxonomy): Eukaryota > Metazoa > Arthropoda > Insecta > Coleoptera > Staphylinidae > Adranes > Adranes taylori. Next base: position 8,177 of record WYDF02265542.1, read on the forward strand.
ATCAAGACAGAATCGTTAACGCAATTCAACGCCATTTGAATTTCAGAGTTGCTATGAAACGTTGAAAAAACACTGGAAGACGTGTGTTATATCCAATAGGGATTACTTTGAAGGGGACGTTGTTAACATTGAGGAATAAGTAAAGAATAAATAAAGGCATTATCGAGAAAACGATAAGGCCGCGTATTATTTGATCGTATCTCATATTTTGAAGACACTAACAACTGTAGTTAATCATTGCTACCATGTAAATTAAAGATTAAAAAATGTAATATCTATTTGGCAGATATTAGAATGAAAATTGCGCAGTTCTATTAAAAGTAATTAAACATGCATTGTTTAGAGATAATAATACTCTTTGTTAAAACTATATAAGATCTGTTTGTTTTAATATTATTTTCATTGTCAATATCAAGATCAGCAAACAATGAAGGAAACGGATCTGCTGCTAGTTCACACTGCAAGTATCTAATTACTTTGAATGTCCGATTACAAAACCATGTTAAAATCACAAGGACTACGCACAACATACATTCCATTTAAAGAAACATTAATTGTTATTTTACATTTTAAACTCTACATTCTGAATTTATTTCTTTTGTTATTTCCATTTGTTCTTTTGCTAAACGGTAAATTTTAATAAGCAAGGATGTTTCTATTACTAAATAAATTTCTACATAAATAAGATATTTCTGTAACAGTATTTCCTTGAATAGTTTCTTAAGTCAACCATATCGAATTTCATAATATTTATCGCGATAACTTACAGAGTGAAGTATTCTCATTTAATTAATAAATCTAATAGAACAGGTAAGCAATAAATGTATTCTTATCTTCTATATATCAACACATATACGTACAGGTGATTCCTCTTATGCGATCCCTCAACCAGATCGAATAACGATTTGGCCAGATAAAGCTTAATAACATTCAAATACACATCCGAAAACATTTTTATTAGTATATAAGTAACAAGAACATAGACTATTTTATTGTAATTTGTATACAGGGCGATATTCAACTTGAGCCATTAATTTGAACTGGAGGTAAAACAAGAATAATATAATTGAGTTTCTGCAAAAAAACTTGAAATTTCAAATTTTGAAAAATAAATTGAGTCAACGTTTTTAGGAATGCACGTATACAGTTCAATCTGCTTTCAACAAGCGATGTTATGAGGTTCTGCGATAACTGCGATAAATAAAATATTTTGTAACTCTTGCCTTTATATCTACTATTTTTGATATACACGCTTCGTGTAAGAAATGCTTTAAATGTTTTACGATGTTTCTAAGGCGCAGTCGACAGTGTGCTGGTTAGTTATGAAACGTAGGGTAATGGGATTCAATACTATCTGTTCTAAAAATATATTTTTTATTTTTCTAAATATCTCATGAATTTCAAACGCATTTGAAAAAGAATCACCAATGATTAGAAGATATAAACACATATACGTACAGGTGATTCCTTTCAAGCGATCTCTTCGGGATGTCAACCAGATCTAATAATTATTTGGTCAGCTAAAGCTTTATAACATTCAAATACACGTCCGATTTTTATTAGTATATAAGTAACAAGCACGTAGACTATTTTATTGTAATTTGTATACAGGCAGATATTTAACTTGAGTCATTAATTTGAACAGGAGGTAAAACAAGCATAATATAATTGAGTTCCGGCAAAAAAACTTGAAATTTCAAATTTTGAAAAATAATTTGAGTCAACGTTTTTAGGAATGCACGTGTACAGTTCAATGTGCGTTTAACAAGCGATGTTATGAGGTTCTACCATAACTGCGATAAATAAAGTATTTTTTAAATCTTGCCTTTATATCTAAAATTTTTGATATACGCGCTTTGTATAAGAAATGCTTTAAATGTTTTACGATGTTTCTAGGTCACAGTCGATATTGTACTGGTCAATTCTGAAACGTAAGTTAATGTAATTCAATACTATCTATTCTAAAAACATATTTTTTTTTATTTTTCTAAATATCTCATCAATTTCAAACCATTCAAACAATTTCAGGTGATCCTTTTTCAAAGTGACTGAAGTTGTGTGTATATGATGACGGGAAGTTATCATGAAGGAATATCCATAGTTGGGGAAAAGCAAGCATAAGTTATTGTAGCTTACAACCGTTATATAGCGTAACTTGGATAAATCGAGCGTCTATAATTCGAAATCGTGGTTAATTTGAAGTTTTCGCTTGGTCTCTTAAGATTCGTATAGAGGTCAATGTAATAAAATTATAGTTCATTCGTTTACTTATTTTCTTTAATTCGATTTTTTGTATAGTACTCTGTTGTTAAAATTTCTTGGAATGAACAAAGTGGAAGTGCGCTGTTGGCGCGCAGTTCCACGCTGTTTCGTTTAGTCTTCAGTCTGTTTGCATATTTCGGAGTGTAAAGTTCATTTCGGTGTTAATTTTGTTATACTCCTACAGACAGTGTCTACATACATACATAGAGCTAAAACTCCAAACTCAAAAGCTCAAACTCCTTATAAGTCACTAACATTAGATCAAAGGTAGTGGTAATTAGGGAGGTAGAAAAAGGGTTTAGAAAGAAATCGGAAATTGCCAGCGAATTTGGAATTTCACCCAACACTTCATCAACTTATTTGAAGAACAAAGATTTTGAGAAGCGAAAGTGATAGTGGAAAAGATAGAAAAAGAACGAGAGGACCTGATAACCCAAATGTGGATGGCTGTGGTTTAAACAAGCACGGGATAAGAAAGTTCCAATTAGTGGCCTTATTATGAGAGCCAAGGTTGAGTAGTTCGCCTCTTCATTAGGTAATCAAGATTTCAAAGCCAGCAGAGGATGGTTTTTTCTTTTTCTTTCAAAAGAAATAGTCTTTCATAACCAGTTTTTTCAAAAGAGTCTGTCCTGAGGTGGTGCTCTCAATCTTTATGAACCTGAAAATTGTAAAAGACTTTTAAAAGAAATGATTCAAGAGAGGGAACAAGAAAATATTGTTAACGTGGATGAGACTGGTCTTAATAAGCAAGGATGTAAATTCATTCCATAAATTCATTCCTTCATTCCAGACAAAACCTTTGCTCTCAAAAGTGAGGCATGCAATGCCGGAAAGCTCAGCAAAGACCAAGTAAATTTACTTGTTGGAGCAAATATGGGCGAATTGTAAAAGTTGCCTTTATTAATGATCGGCAAATCGGAGAATCCACGTTGTTTTAAAAACTTTAAGTTAAAGACTGTTGCCTACAATTCGAACAGAAAGGCGTGGATGATAAATGAACCTTTTGAAAACTGCCTTGTAAATCTGGGAAAGGCATTTGGTAAGAAAAAACGAAAGATTCTGCTTTTTATTGACAACTGTTCAACACACAAGAGCTCAGTAGATTTTTCTTGCAGCTGAATCATAAGATGTTACTAGTACAAATTCAGGTTATATTTCGCGATGGCTTGCATTTTCTTCATCATCTTCTTGAACAACTTCTATGTCTTTATCATCTTTGCGAATAGTTAGTTGCACTGCTTCATTGTTAATTTAAAACTTGTGACAATTTTATGTGATCAAAATTGTCTCAGCAGTCACGCATTCTTCCATATCTTCTGCACTAAGCCCATCATATTTATTAAATAACTGAGTATGATGGTGCCATCAGATTTCAATAGTATTCTCCACTAGTAGAAGTCATTAGTATCTAATAGAGCTTCACTGTTGCAAGATCATCTTCCTTCATTTTTTGGGCAAATGTTTTCTTGCCCATGTTTAGACAAAGTAATATTACGTATTTCTTAATGAGTCTAACATGTAGATTGCATCCTCAATATGTATAGTTTTTAACGTAGTGATTATCATTCAATCCTTTATAATTTGTCTTTATTATTCAGTTTTGAGAGTATTTCAGGAAAAAGTCTGTAATGCCTTTTCAAGTTTGTAATGTGACCCTGATCCAAGGGTTGTAATAAGTGTGGTACATGTGCAGGAAAAAAAAAGATTTGTTATTTCGTTTTCATAAGTAAGCTTGTTCGTATGTATTGGAACGATGTCAACTTAGACAACTTGAGCAACTTCCGATGAAAACTTCGACACAAACCATTGAAAGCATCTAACTGTCTATTCATGCTGATTTTGGTGCACGTTAATGTAAAAAAAGTTCATATTTTATAAGTACGGGCCTTTCGGACTTTCAAGTTACAAAAGAGAAATTTTGTTCATCCCGGTGGTATTGAAACAAACATCAGCAGTTAGTCTCTTTTTGTTTGTCAAATCTAGGTTTTTCGAAAACATAGCATATATTTTGTGCTATAAATCTTCAGGCCAAGTTTGTTATCCTGTTCTTGGTTTAATCTATTTTTTTTTTGTTATACAATCTTTTAATTTTTGGACTGGTAGTACATTTGACGACAATTTTTCATCGCGCATTCCTCAAAAATTAATTCCACGATGGTCACAATTCATTTAAATAATATTTACTGCCATCTTCAGTTTTTAAATGAAGTAACGTTATTATTTTTTCTCTTAATGGATTCCCCGTTCGACCATAATCAGAGAGACGTCACTTATCTCATTTGGAGGTATTCTAAGTATACTACATATTGACAGTGTTTTCTCAAATCTATTGAAATGCAAAATTCCATCATTTCGTCTCTATTTCTCCACTACTTGTTTAGTGTAGTACCCTTTTCTAAATTTACGTCATCAGAAATATGGTTGCCTAATTCCTTTGTCAACACGATCAATTTAGCGTACGGTTTTCTTCACTCATCTCTTGAATGCAAGATACACACATTGTTACAGTATTCACTCGGTACTACGAAAGAAACACGCCAATAAATTAGAAACAAACATAGTAAAGCAGTAGCTCAATCGAACTGAATAGACTAGTAACATGTCGCTGCAGATCTGAGAGTTATTTGCGTCTCAAGGCCCTGACGCGCGGTTAAATCTGGAGGCAGGTTTAGAGGGAGTTCGGGGCCGCTTACGAGTACCAGAAGACTGGTCGCGATGATGATAGACGATAAGAGGACTGGGATTGATGATGAATTTATGAGTATGGTCCTGAGCCTAAGATAAGAAGCAGAACGGCGAATCGGTAGATAAACATCTTCCAAGGAGTTGATCCTGGGTATTTATATGCAATAAAGTCGGAAATATAATTGGCACGCAATGAACTGCAACGACAACATCTGACCAATCAGCCGAAGTAATTAGGGCTTGCACGGTTCCAGGAAGATTGGTAGCGCCGCGGAGGAGATGGGTTGAGTGGGTAGGATGCAGCATAGGGCTGGACGGTGAGTCCCACAGTATCCCATGCAATTGATACATGCAAGCCAGGATGGGGTCTGCCTAAATGCATTTCCAAACTTCATTAAATAAAAGGTTCATCAAATAAAACATATATAGGCCTATGAACGATAACGGATTTATGACTTCTTTAAATTTTACCTTAATGTACCTCTTGTACTTAAATTGCTGCAAATTGGTTAAATGAAGGACGGGAAAATAAAGCACGAACAATAGCAATAATTATGGTTTGAAAAAAATAATCCAGGTCTGAAATTTTGCGGGCACTTTGCACTGGGCTGTAGAAGTTGTCATGTTCATTGCAATCGGAATTGCAATTTGGAGGTTAGATGTATATTTTCTACAGGCCGTAACATTTTACTTTATTTTCCTAGATTCGAGTTTACAAATTTGCAAGAAAGTCAAGTAAAATATAATATTGTTAAGCAATTAATTAACAAACTATTACGCTTAATTTTTACAGTATATAATTATAATTATAATGAAATTTTAAATATTTGCTTATTGACTAGAATATAAAATACATTTTTTATTTATTTTGTATCTATTATGGACTACTTTAATGTAATGATTGACTCTATTTGTTAGCTTTATTGTTAAGATTAGATAATCATGTAATAACATAATGAATTAATGTTATAATCAAGAAACAAAAATTTGCCCTGGATGTATAACGAAAAGTGAAACTAATGTAATGCAAATAATTCTGACAAGATGATTGTCTACATCAGAGTATAATAAATTTATATTACGTTACAATTACTTAATATGGTTAAAAAATTAAATGTATATGTTCAGAACTTACTAATTAGCGGAAATTGAATTTGATATGTTAATAAAAATAACACAATAAATGGAGGTTAAAACAATTAAAAGAAAGCGCGGTACAGTTCATATTTATAATTTTTTATGTATTTCTTTTATATTTATAAGAAAGTAAGAGTTTGGCATTTTGATTTACACATTTCGCTACGGTAATTAATATCAGTTCTTTCGTCGATATTGTTATAGTTTTTGCGCTAGTATATTAAAAAAACAACTGTGGCTTTGAATGCAATTCATTAATTATTGTAGTGTAGTCGTTGCATTATATAATCACTCATTGCAATATTTTAATAAATTAATAACGAAAATTTCGGTTAATTAGTATTGAAATGCAATAGTTGACAATTGTAGACACCTGAAAACATTAAACAATACAATAAGATTCCATTTTTGACAGTGGCGAATTTAGGAAAGGGTGTTTGTTACTCGACTACAAACTCCTATTACCATCAAAATTTATGTCATAGTTACAGACTTAGTAGATATATTTAGGTCCAGTAGATATAAATTACCTTTTGGATCTTTTACAGACAATAACACGTATTAAGCTGCAATAGTCTCATTTTATATTTCTCATAAAATGTAAAATAAATGCTCTTACTTTTCTTATATCTAGTAGTGTTAAGCCATTATAAGATTTTGTACATTTAATCGATTGTCGGGCCCATGAGAGAAAATGACTAATCGCGCAGATGAAATCGTAAAGAACCGCCTGTTTGGGTGTCGTACAAGCTATTTAAAAGACAGTTGACATAGATTGCAAGGCGAAAAATATCACCTAAAGGGCAATAAACACCTTCTTAACCTTTGCTTAGTCGCGCATGCATCCAGAGATACATGCTACCAATTATCGCGTATATCTTATAAATAGCTAGTAATACGCAACTGTCCTGTTATCTATTACTTGAATAACGTATTTTGAATAAGTTATAAGAACATCAAGACTAAATTTCTATTTTTGAGGTTTTTTTTTTCGAGACAACTGAGAGCACTTGCAACTTGCAACAACTTGCTATGTATCTAACAGAAACAGCGCGCCTAGTTATGTTGGCTACGATAGCCATCTGTTTCATCTGCACAGCCTTTGTTTACATAAGCTAAACAAGCTGTTATTCTAAACTGTTTGTACTACTCTTATTATTCTAAAATGTTATTGTGTTAAATCTTAGTGTATTATTTTATTGTTGCGATGAGCAAAAACAAATATTTAGATTTTTCTAAAATGGATGATGTTGAAGAAGCTATACGTCTTATTTATGACGATGCTGAATATAATACCAAAATGAATAATATAGACGTCGTAGAAGATTCTGATGAGTTAGTATCATTTGATCAAGTAGAAACGAGATCAATAGAATCTGACACTGACGATGATATTGGCGATGAGGAAGAAAATATTGCGGAGCAACCACTGAATTAATATTTTATTGGTAAGTACCATGCTTGATATTAGATTTTATTTTTCAATAAATATTATTTCAGGTAAAGATGGAACAGAGTGGAGCAAAATACCTTCGACATCGACAAAAATGCGTCCTCATAATATTATGATTAAATTGTCTGGTGTGATTGGAAAATTGCCAAAAATGCCAGAACGGAATTAGAATGTTGGAAATTGTTTCCCACGGACGACATGTTGGCATTATTAATTCAAAATACAAATCAACATAAAGGAAATAACTCAGAAGTTTCAACGAGACAGAGGCTCTAGGTATTACAGATGACACTGAAATGATAGCCTGTTTGGGATTACTGTATTTAGCACGCGTATTTCGAGGAGGACATCAATGTTTATAAGATTTTTGGGGTACCGATGGTTTAGAAATCAACATTTTTCGAATGGCCATGTCGGAAAAACGATTTCGATTTTTACCTAGATGGCTTACATTTGACGATATGCGAACCAGAGCAGCTCGATGTGAGCACGATAAATTAGGAGCAGTAAGAGAGATCTTCCAAAGTTTCGTCGATAATTGCAAAAAATATAGCAATATAGCATAAAAATCTTTTGTATGACCGATGAAAAATAATTTTATATTGCCAATAAGGAAATATACTGTGGACAACAACCTGAAGGAAATTTAGACAATCAAATTCTGCAGATTCAGTTGTGATGAGACTTTCTTAACTTTTTTAAAATTAGTGTGCGATTTAGAAGTAAAGAAAGGTTCATATGTTGGTTCCGTACGAAAAAATAAACGCGAGCTTCCAACAGAATTTGTTTCTCAAAAGAAAAAACCGCTTATGTTATAGCAGCATATTTGGATTTACTTATATTGAAACTCTATTTCTTATTCAAAAAAAGGGAAAACCGTCCTTCTAGTGTCCAGCATGCATACTATTTGTAACAAAATTGAAAACGACGTAAGTAACTAACCGGAAATTATTTTATTTTACAATGATACATAATCTGGGATACATGTTGTAGACAAACTTTGCGCCACATATAATGTTGCGAGATCAACAAGAAGATGGCCAATGGTCATATTTTATGAACTAATGAATATAGCCGGCATCAATTCTCGCGTTATAGTTTTAGGAAATAAAAACGCATTTACCACTAGACGGAACTATTTGAAGAAGTTATCTTTAGATTTAGTGGAAGATCAGCTAAAAAGAAGATCACAGCTAACAAGTCTTCCAACCGAACTAAAAAATAAGCTACACAAGTATAAACCAGCTACTGAAACACAACCGAAAGTTGAAACATTAAAGATTGGAACAAAGAAGAAAAGATGTCATTCCTGTTACCAAGAACCAAAGAAAACTTCTCTAAGGATTTATTGTTGTGAAAAATATGGGATTACCTTGTGTTTAAGGAAACACACAAAAATGATGTGTCAAAATTGTTTTGATGTAGATAATAGTGATATATTTCAATGAATTTATTATTTCTATATGTATATCATTGAGTTTTATTGCATTAGTAATAATAAGATAAGATTTTACATTGTCGAAAACAGATTATATGACTATGTATCCACGAGATACAGCGAGCCTAAGTATGTGCTAATACACCTCGCGCCTTAGTAAAAGTTAAGAACTATCCGGAGTTACCTAGTCGGAATGTAAATTTGTCTATGAGAAGAGAACAAGGCGATTTTGTTATGCTTGTTGCATCATGTTTGTTTTATTTAAAACTTTCAATGTTTGTTGAAGACAACTGTCAGTTTCATTATCAAACAATCAATGTTCTTAGTTCAATAGAGGTGTTAAACATAATTGGTGAATGTATCAGTATGATTTTGTTGGTACATTTTACACCATACATTTGAAAAACTATATTTAGAAGCCTGCAATTATCTTGTCTGTTTTAGTCTGCGACAAAAATTATACAATTTTTGTAAACTAATTCTAATTGTGCTAAAAAGAAATAGTGACATGGCTTTACATTTTCCGCAATAATTGTTTATGAATTGTAGCAAAATTCTAGTAAAGCTGTTAGGAAACTAACAAGTAGCCTTCTTCGAGAAAAGAGAGAGAGAGAGAAAGAGAAGAGGGATCGATTTTAAGCAAATATTAAATCTTTTCATAAATGTTCATATTTAACCCTGATTTTTATTAACTATTCATTAACCCGAAAAATTTAGTATACTGGATTATTTTGTGACTGAAAATTACAATATTTTTCAAAGTTCGTTAGTTACTCTATACTATGAACTAATTAATGCTGGGATCATAAAATGAATTCAAGCATTTTGTTTGATTCCCGATTATACAAGGGTTCAACATTTGGAGTTAATCCTACAACGGGAAGAGGGTTAAAGATTTGTTACCAGATTTGAGATTTGAAACATATATGGACATAAATAAACAGATAGCTATTTATTTACAATTTAAATTACAAAATCTCATTCTTCTTGACTTTTCTATTTACTCCTTGACTTTCTGCTTACCTTAATCTCATTGAAGTTGGTATTGTTATAAAAGGATCTGCTCTCCCCTAGACATAACATAAAACATGACACATTTCTGGTATGCAGAATTATACTTGAGTTTAACAAAAATTTTATTGCTGGATGCGTATGGTTTAAATTTTTATTTACATCTGTACACATGAAGTCGATAAGACGTTACTGCGCGAAATAAATCAAATTGAGAGTCATGTTCTCTCGTAATTATGACTTAAGGTGATAATGCGTGTGTATATATGTGCGCATTTGCATGTGTATGTACGTGTCGCGATTTCTTCTAAACTATTGATCTGATTTAAATGCAATTTGGAGAACAATATGTGTAGAAACGTTTTATGCACTGGAAAAATTTTATTCTAGGAAAGTATGTTCTACATTGATTTTGGCTAGAATACTCCGTTGGCGATTTTCCCTATAATGGAGTAAACTTGATAGGAAGCTAGAACTTGGCACACATTGTCTGTTTCACATTCTAACGCACATCTATTAACATTACTTAC
>WYDF02265553.1:0-18688 GCA_009867245.2 Adranes taylori
CACAGCACCGTTGCGAGTGGGATAGATTACGAGAGGCTTATGTCCAGCAGTGGACACAATTGGGCTTATGATGATGAATGCATTTTAAATCAGATATTCTGGTATTTCGATTATTGCTTTTTGTTGATGCGAATATTGACTTAAGCGTTACATCTGAAATTCTTTTAGTACATTTCACAACAAACATGCTGGTATTTCGTTTACTGCTTTTTGTTGACGTTATTTAAATACATCTTCGCGCTACTAATTAGCGTATATTATGAGTTCCGTCAGAAGTGGGGATTCAAGTAAGTTGCGGTAGGGATCGAGTAGAGTGAACACTTTACGTTATTTTAATTAAGAGTGGGATAATATGTCATAACACCTTATAGGGAATTACATTTTAATCAGTTTAGTCGAGGCAAAAATCGGCAGTGAATTCTGAGTAGCGAGCGTTAGAAATTGTAGGGGAAATCGGATTAATATAAACAGAATCCAAGGCATTTTCCAGTAGTTGTTGGTAAATTTTGTAAATAGGTAATTAAGAAATCTAAGAGTCAAGTGTATCGTGAAAAAGTTGAGATATCAAAGATCTCTGCAACGCATATGTTAGTGTACATATTTTACTATTGATTGACTAGTTTGCAATTTCATACAGTTATTAATTTTACACTGATTTAATATAAAATTTTCTTGACTTAATATAAAATTATTGCGCTACTTCATTAAATCATAATTCTTTTTACTCTTTCTTAGTGTTTGAATTTATTGCATGCAAAGTACTTATAATTAAATTGAAATTAATTCTTTTATTTGTTCTTGCCTGTCCTAATTAAATAATATGTTTGAATTGATAATATTAGTGAATAATAAAATTGCTACGTTCCTAGTGATCCTATAGATAGTCGCGTGGGTTTAGTTTCTTGAAAGAGGGATTAGTTCAACAGTAGGAAACTAACCTTCTGTCTAATTAACGTGACAATATGTTCTGATTTTACAGTTTGTCTATACTTTGCGGTTTCCAATACTACAATTTTTATACTATTCTGTTGGAAACCCAGAATAGTATATATTAATTAATTTAAATATTATATACCTTAAGATCCCCTGAAATATTCGCACCCGCTTGTATTCCAGTTACCGATGGAAAAAATATGGCGAACACTTGAAAAAAATCATAATCCACACCTTGATGGTAACGAAAATTTTGGCCCCAATTGTCATCTAAAGTTTGAACTAAAAACAATACATTCAATTATACGATTTGTTTACAAAAAGTAAAGTAAGTCTTAGCAATACCATGAATTTTAAATAAATTAACAAACACATTGACTTATATTTATAGTTTCTTCTTTAGATTCTATTATTGATATCTTTACAGTTTTAATAGCATTAAACATGAAATAAAATGTCGGTTAAATAGGCTCTGTTGGTCTGGTGGCTTTTGGCATTAACAAACTTTCGTAGTGTGTTTTGACATAAGTGTCCTTGGATTTTACGAATTCAGCGCTTAATTTTTTCTTTGAATTCATAAATTGTTTTAAGGTGGTTCGCATAGACCTAACTTTTCAAAAAAACCCCATTGGAAATAATCCATACAAGTTAAGCAACTTCTTGGCGGCCAGTTGAATTATCCAAACCGAGAGATGAGATGACCACCGAATTTGGTTTACAACAACGTCATTGTTTTGCATACGGTATGATTAGTGCCGAAACTACATCTCAATTACCTCCATTCCACGCAATTATTGCCAAAAAAACAGTTTATCAATATGCTAGGTACTGTAACTGTTGGCCATCACGACAGCGTTTTCATCATTTTCCAAAATTATTGTCGGATTATCCTTTACGACCACATTAGACGCTAAACTGTCATTTTTTTGATGATGCATCAAAAGTTTATGCACGTGGGTTTTCATCTTCCGTGCATTTTCTCCCGACATGCGGATTTTCATCTCCCCAGATCCGACAATTCTACTTGTTAACGGAGCCGTTCAGGTGGAAATGAACCTAGTCACTGGTCGTGGTCGGTAAAGTACAACTATTGAGTAATTCTTTTAAGTATGTGCCAAGCAAATCTTCTGCCATAATTCATTGAAGAGGGCTGAGGTGGGAATTAAATTCCTGGACACAACGACGGATAAAAGTATTTGGTTATTATGCGACACCCATACACACAGCTGCGATGTTTTCAATCGATATTGTGAGGCTATGACGGCTAAATTTTCATTCCTCTTTTAATAAAAGTTCATGATAAAATTTTCAATAGCACCTCGCGATGACCAAATGATCATGTAAATGGTGCGTGATTCAATATTCAAATTATTGCTGAGACACCTTTATAAATTATCAATATATCTGATTTAAAAACTTTAAATTCCTCGCCCTTAAATACGAGACTTTGTAAATATAATTACCAATATTGTTTCAGGAGCATGCATGAAATGCATCAGGACCATATACGTATGTAATACGTATAGGTATAGGAAAGATATAGGATTCATGTTTCGACAATTTTTTCACCTTAGTACGTCTCTTGTATTCACATCAGTGCAAATCATTTAGACGTAATTCAAAGTTTGTGGAGGGGTGCAGACGGTGATTCCACAGAACGAAACTTAGGGAACTTATGTAAGACCAAGATATCTCAATTTTGCCTAAGTGCGCAATTGGACATACTGAATAGATTTTGAGCAGTACAAAATTTGTTCAAAAACTTTTCAGTAACACCCTATATATTATCTTATATTGTAGTAGCCATTGTGATTTGCTTTACAATGATATCACATATAATTGGCCTAACTCTTATGGTTCCAAATATATAGGCCCTAATATCTGTAAAAATTATTCATTTGTTACTACAATAACAGATTCTCAACAATTTATTCACTAATGCATGTAATGTGATTGACAATTGTTTTTGCTTTTCAAATCTCTAATTAGTATCATATATCTAATTAGTATTTCTTTTCCCACGGTCATATGTCATATATTTCTAAATGAAACAAAAGACGATTGGTTTTAATTTGTATTTCATTATATTGGAGCTTCGTCAAAATATAAAATATAGATTTAAAAACAAACTAGAAAAAATAACTAGATTTGTTAGAAATAACGAGAAATACTGTACTCGAAAAATAACTAGATTTGCAACTACATGTTTGAGTCAAAAGTTATGTACCAAGGACGTACAAAAATGTATGACTAAAGAATCGCTTCAAAAGTAACGTACATGAGTGGGCAAAAAAAAAATTGTCTTTAAAAAGTAACCATATTTAGGATAAAATTAAGTACATTTATAATTATATTTTTAGCTACAGGATGGGGTAAAAAATAATGTACCAGAATCTTCAAAAAATTTATACTTACAAAAATTACTAAATTTCTAAGCTACAGGGTTCCCGTGAAATGGCAATCCTCAGAGTTGGGCAATTTGTACGTCGAGATTTGATTTGTGTCGATTTAAATTTTGACATACCATGGCATTCGTATAAAAGAGTGTTTATATAGTAAACTGGTTGGGAAATTTGTGGCTCAAGATTAAAGTGCCGACATTAGATTTTTTAGTTAGGGATTCGAGTTTTTGGTTTTGGATTTGATTAGAATGCCGAGATTCGAGGTTTTGATACAGGGTTGCTTAATGGTTGGCTCGAGATTCAATATTTTGCTTTGACTTTCGGTTTTTCGAATGGCGATTAGATTTTGAGTTTATGGTTCAAAATTTGATTAACAAATAAGATTTTTTGGTTCAGGATTGGGTAATATTTGGCTCCAGATTCAATTTTTTTAGTTTGAGTTTAGGATTTTTAGAGAGTGATTAGATTTTTTCGTTTGAGATTTCAGTTTTTGGTTCAGAATACGACTTTATATTGAGGGTTGTGCAATTTTTGACTCGGGATTTGATTCTTTGGTTCAGGATGAAAGTACACGATCGATTAACTTGAAATTTTGACACAACGTTGCATACGGATACATCCGTGTTTTTGTATTACAATGCCAGTCCTCAGGATGGGTAATTTGTGACACCAGATTTGATCAGAATGTTGAGATGAGATATTTTGGTTGAGGGTTCGAGTTTTTGGTTCGGAATTTGATTAGTGCCAAAATGCGAATTTTTGGTTCAGGCTTGGGTAATCTTTGGCTCGAGATTCAATTTTTGGGTTTAAGTTTCGATTTTTTTGAATAGGGTAGAATAGGAATCTTTTGGTTTGAGATTTAAGTTTTTGATTCAGAATTGTGCAGTTTTTAGCTCGGGATAAGATTTTTTGATTCGGGATGAAAAATACTCTATCGATCGACTTGAAATTTTGACACAACGTTGCATTCGAATACAAGTGTGTTTTTATTGAAAAATGGCGGCCCTCAAGGTTGGGCACTTTTTGGCTGGGGATTTGATTAGACTGGCGAGATTAGATTTATTGCATTCGAATGCAAGTGTGTTTATATAGTAAAATGGCCGCTCTCAGGCTTGGGGAATTTGTGGCTCGAGATTTGATTAAAGTGCCGAGATTAGATTTTCGCATTCGAATAAAAGAGTTTTTATATAATTAAATGGCGTATCTCAGGGTTGGGCAATTTTTACCTCGAGATTTAATTAGAGTACCGAGATTAGATTTTTTGGATTCGAATACAAGAGTATTTATAAAGTAAAATGTCGCCCTCAGGGTTGGGAAATTTTTGGCTCGAGATTTGATTATAGCGCCGAGATTAGAGTTCTTGCATTCGAATTCAAAAGTGTTTCTATAGTAAACTGGCGGCTGTCATGGTCGGGCAATTTTCGGCTCAATATTTGATTAGAGTGCCAAGTTTAAATTTTTTGGATTCGAATACAAGAGTATTTATATAGTTAAATTTCGTCCCTCAGGGTTGGGCAATTTTTAGCGCGAGATTTGATTATAGTGCCGAGATTAGATTTTTTGCATTCGAATTCAATAGTATTTATATAGTAAAATGGCGGCCCTCAGGGTCGGACAATTTGTGGCTCGAGATTTCATTAGAGTGCGGAGGTTAGTTTTCTTGGATTCGAATACAAGAGTATTTATATAGTAAAATGGCGGCCCTTAGAGTTGGGCAATTTGTGATTATAATGCCGAGATCAGATTTCTTGGATTCGAATACAAGAGTATTTATATAGTCAAATGGCGGCCCTCAGAGTTGGGAAATTTGTGGCTCGAGATTTGATTAGAGTGCAGAGATTAGATTTTACATTCGAATACGAGAGTGTTTATATTGTAAAATCGCGACCCTCAGGGTTGGGCAATTAGTGGCTCGAGATTTGATTAGAGTGCCGACATTAGATTTTTTGGTTAGGAATTCGAGTTTTTGGTTGGGGATTTGATTAGAGCAACGACATTCGAGTTTTTGAGTAATGTTTGGCCGAGAATCAATATTTTAGTTATGGTTTTCTTGTAAAAGGATTAAATCTTTATTTTGAGTTTTGGTTCATGATACGAGTTTCTGGTTCAGGGTTGGGCAATTTTTGGCTCGGGATTCGATATATATATATATATATATATATATACAAAGCTATAGGAAAAATTATCTTGCTTTGTATGAGACGTATAGACTGTGCTTTTGCAATTGAAAAAATGTTGTTATCAGTGGCGGGTGTACCTTATAATTTTGGGAGGCGTTCAAAATGATTATTTTAGTGAGAAATTCAGTTTTAAAATCAGAAGACAGAAATTTCGCTCGCATGTAGTATATTGTATTATGCGTCGAATGAAAGTAATACCATCCCTGCAAATGGTATAGAACGCGATGTTGGCAGATCGCGTTTAAAATTTTACAAACTTTTTGACATATTTCAGGAACTATAAAAAGATAGAGCACTTGAGAAAACTTTATTATAGACTACCAAGAGTTCGTTCAATTTTATTTGAAACATTTGTTTCTAAAAGTACAACATATATGCAGGGTGCTTTTGTTTTGTAAACTTCCATTTACTTGAAACCGTCCATTGTACTACATTAAATATATCGGTTCCTATGAAAGTTGGGGAACAAGTGTAAGACCCATGGACCTAAATTCTACGCAAAGCGGATACGAAGAATAAGTGACTCAAAAGCGGTAGTCGGGAAAAATTTAGTCAAAAACGAATTCTTAAGGCCAAGGGGTAGTTTAGAAATTATCCAGAAAAAGAGTGAAGTGTCGCAGGCCATGCCAAACTGGACAGCGGAGCCAAACTGGACAGTAGGCAAATATGGGGCAAATATGGGGACCGGGAGGCAAATATGGGGACCGGGAGATTCATAGATAGGCGATTTGTAGATCAGACTAACGTTGTTTACTTTACCCCAAACACTATTGTGCAAATTGACTTTAATAGACGAGTTATAAGATGACAGTAAAAAGTAAAATGTTCAACTTTGTTTTATGAAAGATATAACAAAACGTAGGGCTTTCAGTATATGAAAGATGGGGTGGCAATCACGTCCACGAATTTTTTATAATTCTTTTCGTCACATAATTACAATACTAAACAACTTCATACTAATTTCTTATTATTTCAGAAATAATAAGAATTTATATTAATAAATTTAACATACTCAAGAAAGAGTTGGTTAAATTTTGAATAATTACCGCTAAAACCAAAAAATCCTTTTGCTTTGGCATCGTTATCGGGTGGTCCCATTGAAGCACCGATAAGAAAATCCAATATGGCGCCTAATATAATTGCTATGAGGAAATTTTGTGCTTTACTTTCCCATTCCATGCCGACAGCACAAATTAGGACCATGATTAATATTGCTATGCAGCCAATTAAACGTGTATCATTTACGCCATTATCGAAAATTTTCATGCCATGTTCCTAATAAATTAATTAATACTTTCAAATTTGCGAATTTTAAATTAATACATGTAAACTGATAATAAATGTTGAAGTATCATTAAATCTAATAATTTGATATAACAATTTCAGACTTAATTACACAATATAACATTAACTGTAGGCAGAGAATTCTGTAGTAAAGTTATTAATAAAGTATCGTGCAGTAGGCCATATAGTAGGATGACACTCAAAAATGAAAACAACATTAGTCAAGGTCACACCCTTCAATTTTGTTCCTTGCATCGAAAAACTAAAACATAAAAACTGTGAATCAAGTTGGACACTGTTTAATGTTGACAATTTGTTTTTCTCCTACCAGCTTGGTTCCTCCTTTTGCAGAAAAACCTCGGAGACGTCAAAAGCGCCAGGATCGATTTCTTCATGTTTTCTGTCACAACATCAG
This sequence comes from Adranes taylori, assembly GCA_009867245.2. Classification (NCBI taxonomy): domain Eukaryota; kingdom Metazoa; phylum Arthropoda; class Insecta; order Coleoptera; family Staphylinidae; genus Adranes; species Adranes taylori. The sequence continues at coordinate 7,215 of WYDF02265553.1, forward strand.
AGAACATTTTTGAGCTGTAACCGCTGGTTGCAGATGACCCCGCGGTAGTGGATTCTGCTGGTCTTTCATCATAGCAATTTTCTCTTTTGGATTGTCCACTACTTCAAAAAGGCTAAACCAAGGCTTTCACTATGATATTACTAGTGGGCGAGCACGCTTCTCGTGATAACCCAGGCAAGTTATGCATCGCAATAGGACAGTAGATCCGTCAGGATGCTAAGATCATTATTTAAGGCTGATGAAAAAGACGTGTCAAGAACCACGCCTTAAGGTAAACACGAATGACGAAAATGTTAAAAGTAACCAAAGCCTTACAGTCAAAAAAGGTGACGTTGAACAGGAAAATCCTGAAACAGTAAAAACAGTAAAAGATGATGATGAGGCTAAGATGTGGACATCTTCTCCTAGGACACCTTTTCCGAGGATGTCTTTTTCTAGATCTGAAGAAACAAATGTCTTAAAAAAGCGGTTACTTCAAGATGTATGCAACCATTTCACCCATTATTATAGAGGTACATCAGCACCTTTTTGTTACCATGGTCGCAATATTTTGAAAGATTCGGCACTACTCTGCTCACTAAACAACTAGCGGGCTGTTTCGCCTTATAAATTATTGATTGATAAATGCAGGCAGCATTACACTTGTTTAACTGACATCTATTTAAGTAATGTATGCTCACCTTAAGTAACGTATTTAAGGAATCACAGAAGCCGATAGTGTTGAGTGCTGCCTGGACGGAATTTGCAAATGCAAATACGACGCCAACTGAAGCGCCAAATTCCGGTCCTAGAGATCTGGATATGATGAAGTAAATACCACCTGAAGTAGACAAACTTTATTGGCATATAAACGAATTCATTTCAACAAAAAATATAAAAGTCAATAATTTGGAAATGTTAAAAAATATACACTAACCACATTATGCAGTAATCATATACACACGAAACATATATACAATATACGATTTTCAAAAATGTTGGGGCCATACTTAATCCGGCATGTGACACGTAATAAATCCCAATGCCTTAAAACGCATGCGCAATTATTTTAGAATTTGGCCTACCGGCCTGTCTCGCCTAACAACTTTCAGTTGTATATATAATGTAGAATTCGCGCACTAACTGCAGTCGTGTGTTGAGTTTTAGAGAGACTGTATCGCGAGAGAGACTGTGCTGCATGTGCTATGCATATGCAGAATGACTGCAGAACATTATTCGAATATCGTATGCATGTATGAGATATATTATTAGTACATACATAATTAAAGTTGTAACTCATCTTTCATTCCCGTCATTCGTCCCATTAAATAATTTTAAACTCAATTTAATATAAATTCATTAATAATATTATCTTTTTTGTTATTTATAATAATAAATTGGGCATCAATATTTAATAGAATTATTTTCTTCTTAGCATAGAAGTAAATAATTAGTATAGAATTTTAGGATAGAAGTAATTAGTACTTCAGTTTAAATAAACATTGATAGTTGATTCAATATCAGAGTTTTCAGAAATGTTTATAAACATGAAACAAGTTTTCGCACGAAACAAGTTACCAAGTTACTACTTTCGCGTAATTTTTTAATATAAAAAATTTTCCTCTAATAAAAAAAATTATGTTGCAATAAAATTGTTAAGTTTTAAACGCAAAGTATTTAAATCTTTTACCTAGGTTTAAATGCTTAACGATTCTAATCTTATGATTATAATATGTGAATGAAAGTATTAAAAAAAATTGAATCTAAAATATTTTAATTTTTTACGTGGTTTCTGTATCAGAAAAGCATAAAACTTCATAAGATCACTGATTAAAAATTACTCCAAAATATTGTTTATTTCAGGGATAAAATAGCGTAAATAATTGTACTAACTAATAATTGTAAATACTATATTCGCAAGTTGAAAATTGAAAATAATTCGCAAATTGAAGTATATTAAAAATATCATACTTTATTCAGCGAAAATTGAAAATACATCGTAAATTGAAAATTGAAAATATATTAAAAATATCATACTCCATTCAGCAACTTCTTTTCATAAAACAAGAGTTGTATAAAAGTTGTATAATTAAGTGGTCATTTACATTTTTTACATTAGAGGTTTAACTTTTCCAGTACCAGTCAAAAAGTCAAGAACTAAAATTTTTGTATTTTTTCGGGTTCCGAAGTCATAATAACTTATTTTATAACGTCTACCAACAGCGTATTTAGGGGAGAAAGTTGCGCTCTCCCTTTTCCCACTAAATAATGAATTTAGCGCACTCATTAATTAACAAAGATGATGAAAAAGTTTACTTAACTTTATTTAACTATAGGTAATAATAATTAACAATTCCATCATAAACATTGTTTATTTTGTTTGGAAATCAAAACATTTGTTTCAGTGAGGAGAATTTAACATTTGTAGAAGAAATTGATCGATATTAAATATTTTTAATAAAATGTCATTTATACCAGATGAAGCTTTTGTACTAACAAAAGTACTGAATATCAGGATATAAAACATGAAGTGGCGGATCCATCTATGATTTTTTAAACTTCCTTATCTTGTAAGTGTTTGGAATTGTAAGTTTTTGTTAATTTACATATGTGCAGTGACTATAAAGAGAGATTTTAATTATTATGTTTCTTTTTCCAGTTGGAAATTTTTTTTATTCTTATTATGAACAGCTATTCTTATACCAACAAAAGCTTTATTATTATTTAGGAAACAAGAAATGCTTTCTACGTTTAAGTGAAGAGCCGTAAAATATTGTTTATTGTCCTCAGAAGATTTACAATATCGGTATGTACGTAAAATGAGTAAAAAAGAGAAAAGCTCAAAGCAAACCACAAAAAACGAACTAACTAGTATACATAATTCAAATACAATTTCCTGTTCTCCAATACTACTAAATTAATATTTTATTAACTTACAAATGCTCAAAACATCATATGTTTGGAGTCCTTATTTACTAAGTCCTTAAAAGGGTTTTCATTTATAAAAACATTATTATTTTTGGAAGAATTGATTTTATATCTGAATAAAATACAGATAAAAATTAGTCAATTGGAAATCTACATTTCTAATTTTAAATAATTGGTAAAATTACAATTAAATAATTGTAAATGATTAAACCATGAAAAATGTAGGTCTTGTATTTTAGAAACTAGTAGTTTTAGTATTGAAGAAAATGATGAAATAAGGACAATTTTTATTATTCTAACATATATTATTTTAATTAGACGTACTTTTGCATAATTCACGTCTTTTGCATGATTAGACAAGTTTTCCCTAACCCTAATAAAAATTCTCTATTAAAATCAGATACCATTCAATGCGAGATAGTATGTATCTACGCCCAATTTCGATTTGCCATAGTTTATAATTTTTGAATTCAATAGTTTAAATTTTTAACTGAATACGATTATTTATAAATTAAGCATTATAACTATGAACCAAGTCAAATAAAGCTTTTAACTGAATGGCTTTAAATTTTTTTACTGCTTTTTACTGAATGGCTTTATATTTATAACTAACTCTTTCATGATTTCTACTTCTTAAACATTTGTAGCACTTTAATAGGCACTTTTATTGCAAAAATAATCTAGTACAAATATTTATTAAGTACCATTAGATTTAAAGAGGTTTACGTATTTGATTGTGTATAGTTTATATAAATAGTGATTTAAACACTAGCGCAAAATGGGAGTATCTCAATCTTGGCGGAGCGTTAATCTGGGTACTTTGCTCATCTAAATAAACCATTTTATGTAATACATTTAACTAGCCCTTAACATTTTTAGACATTTAATATAAATATAAAATAAAATTAGGAAGATAACACTAACGAAAACTAAAGACGGTGCAAGACCCATTTAGAGAGACTAGTTTGAAAATATTGTTCCATATTATTTCAAATAATATCTAATCTAAATATTAGCAAACTTCATATATGTAAGCAGGTTCAAGTAAACAATTAAAGTCTTCTTTGGAAAAAAAATAATAGAAATGGCGTATCGGTTGAGGAAAAACTGATTTATCCTATGTAATGTAAATAAACTCTACCATCAACATAATCATCTATCCAAGGGAATTTTATATTATTTCAATAAATATTAAATTACTTAATACAACACTTCACAGCTATTGGTGCACTATATCCTTATTATTGCGAAACCTCTACGTTGTTGATCACATTTAACCACCAACACTGAATACATAAAAACAAATACACGTTATAAGAATTTAGTTAATTTTACTCAAATTAACTAAATTCTTATAACCGCGTGTGCCCAGTTATTTATAAGCTTTAATTATTTCGGCACAAATAAGTGTTTCTAATACCATATTGTGTTTCCTGACGCATACTCTTACCAAGTAAGTGGAGCGTCTGCAAGAAACAAACTAGCGTATGCGTAAATCAGGAATAATGCACGTTAGAGAAGAGATTAAAAAATGTACCTTCGGAATATTACTGTAGAATGTTCATATAATGTACTTGAAAAAATATACTTACTTCCTGCTATCTCGCAAGAAATTGTTGCATCATATACGTAGCATATACTAGTAATATACCGAATATTCAGAACATGTGTAGCACTTATTTGTAATATACTCAGAATATTTGTGCAACCTGGGCTTTAAGTAGCCTGGGGTGTCAGTTCTTGTAACTATTTTTGACTCGTTATATTTGTTCTCCGTGTTCTAAGTAAGATAATGACATTTTTTAAGTTTTCTTTTTTATCTTTGATATACCATATACGTATGTAATACGTGTAGGTATATGATAGATACAGGGTTCATGTTTTGAGAATTTTTCCTATTTCGCCTTCGTATGTCTCTTGTATTGAAATTACTGCAATCCGTTAATACGCAATTCTATCGGGGCTCATAAGGAACAATTTTTCATATAAAAAGTTTTTTCTAAAAAAACGTTTCTTGTCCAAAAAAATAAAAGAAGTGTCAATTGTTCGGTGTCAGTTTGTATGTACGTATGTACGCACGTCTGTATGTTCCAGAATTTCTCCTTCACTATGGGACCGATCTGGTTGACAGGTGTAGACTATAAGCCTACAAAAATATCTTCTAATCTTTTTTATAAATCAAATATGGCGGACAGGTGCCATTTTTTTTGTTCAGAAATTTCGTATTCTAACTAGGAGGCTGAAAAGTACCTTTTGTTATAAATAAAAGGAATCCCATGTTGTGACTGCGATTTACTTGAGATGCGATTTACTTGAGACTGGCTATTGTACCACATTAAATATCCCGCTTCCTATGAAAGTTGAAAAACTTGAACTTATGGAAAAAATGTAAGACATAGGGACCTCAATTATACGCAAAGCGGACACGAAGAAAATGTGACTCAAAAGCGGTAGTAGGGGAAAATGAAGTCATAAACGGCAGCATATCGCGCCAAACCGGACAAATTCATAAGACCAAGAAAATTAGCCGAAAAGAAAGTTAAGAGTAATCGTAGGTAGCCAAATACGGGGAAAATGTGAGTCAAGAGTGGCCATAGCGAAGCTGTCCGCGCCGTAGGCAAATATGGGAACCGGAGAATTCATGGGTAGTCTTCATGAGTTAGAATAATGCTGTTTAATTTACACTAAATACTATTGTGCAAATTGAATTTAATATACGACTTAAAAGGTGACAGTCAAAATTAAAAGGTTCAACTATTGTTTTATGCAAGATATAACAAAACGTAGGACTTCCAGTATATGAAAGATGGGGTGGCGATCACGTCCACGAATTTTTATTAAGTTTTCTGTAAAAATTATGCATTTTTTATTGCTAATGTATGTTTTAAAGTGTCCTACGCTGTTATAAACTCACCTGGATATGTAATAATTTCCGCAAGAAGATATTGCACAAATGTTGAAAATACATCAATCGATGATTTCTCGTGTTGTAAAACGATACAAAGACTGGTGAGTACAGAAGGCAGCTAGATAAGCTTTACTCAACTGAAAAATAAAGGTTACAGTATGCATGACCTCATGCTGGTTGGGATAAACATGAATAGAGCAGGATTCTTTTTATACATGAAGTGACAGACTCTCGCGTACACGGGTGTCGAGTCTAGCTATGTGAAAAAAGGGGCTTCTTCTGTATTACTGTTGAATATAAATAAATCTCCGGAAATATTAATATCAGGCGCCAGGTCAATTTGATGTGAGACCGCACGTTGGAACAGTTCTTCGTTCCACGTTCTTCAGGACAATCGTTGAGGGCATAGGCAACTAAGTACGTAAGTAATCCAGTAGTTCTTGTTCTTGTAGACAAATGAAATGTCTCTAAATGCTTATTTAATAAAACAGCATTCACAGTTGACAATATATGTCTATTTATTATCATAGACAACACAAATGAATACAAAGAGAATAATCAATATCGAACTTAAAATCGCATATATGGCAGTTAACATAAACAGTAGCAAAATATACATGCACCGCTTATAAAGCGTAATATAAGCGGTGCATGTAACAATGCAATAATGATAACAATATTATGAATACGAGAAATATGTACATGAGGTTTATATCCAACGAGGAAGTGGGGGTTTATCAGATGAACAAAAGGGTAGTTATTTTACATTTTTGCGGCTCGTAATTAGAGCGTAGTCTAAGTACTTGGAGCACTGCTAGATGGACGTGGGGTTAGTTAAAACTCACACTAGTAAATCTATACACATAATCTCGGTATATTAACGTAAAACAATCATTTATATATGAAACTTAATAAAAACCATAAAAACGTAATATATAACTAAAAACGAGAATAGTGAATAGCGCAGCGCGCTTTTCAAGCGCGCTACTTTTAAATGCTGATGGCCAAACTTGACCTGAAAATGCGTATTCTAGTTCGTCGCTATTAATTATTGATGACAAATATATGTTAATAATATAAATTACAATCATCCATCGTTTGCTAATGTAATGATTTCTTTAAATATTAGATTTATAAATTGATATTTCATCTACTGAAAATTGAGGAAATTAAATATTTCAAAAAATATAAATATTAATATATTTCCACTATTCTACTTTGAACACCAGAGTAAGATGGTACAAACGATAGAAATGATAGGAATACTCGCAACCCCTATAAGCCACTAACACCCATTCGCGCGTCGGAGTGACTAAATCTAACCCCATCGATCGTTAGAATTAAACACTCTGGTGGATGGTGCGGAAAAGAACCACTATATGCCACTAATACCCTGTCGGTAGTAGGTGTTATTGCCGTGAGTGACTAAAACTAACCCCGTCGGTCGTAGATTAGAAATATACACTAATAGTATAGGGAGTATGGGGAGATTGGGAGATTGGAGATCCGATAAACGAGGCGAAATTGTAGCAGAATCAGCATGATATCAATGGTGAACATAAGTGTTATCAATACGGGAGACGGCCTGACCTTTAACCGATCAAACGCATGTATTATAATCGAATAAACCTAGCAGCAGCTGCTTTTGACAAAGAAGTCGACGATTGGGCAATCCTGGAGGCAGAATCACTCAGCGACTATAGATAGCTATATTCGGTTTATAATAAATTCGTCAAAAGGCTCAGAAATGAAAGAAAATTTAGAATGAATGCTTGGAGAAGATATGCGATAAACAGAATGAATGCTGACGTGGTACAAAAGATTTTTATATAGGATGCAACTGAAAAGCATTACAAAACCGCAGAGAAAGTTACAAAGGCCTTGATGAGTCGAGTCAATAAATCACTGGTAGAAGGAGTGCCTCGGAAACATCCTACGTAAAAGGAAGCATATTGGTGGTGCTCTGAAGTGGCTGAAGCCACTACAGAGCCAAAAAATTCAATTCAATTCAATTCCAAAAAAATTCAATTCATAGAGAAAAATTCAATTCCTCACGTAGCAGGTTAATGAACGTAAAAAAAAACCTCCAGTAATAATCGCATCAGCGAGATGGAGGCAAAATACAAAAGGAGCAATCTGTTGGGGTTGCGCTATAAACTGGCGACAAAGAAGGTAGGCAACAGAAAATCAAACCCGTAACTACACGGTAAAGGCGGTATCAGGGAAGTCGTGGAAACCTTGTTCCCTGCAGACACGAATTTGCATAGAGCTAGTTGGGATAGGGGCAACAACAATTTAAGCAGATGGGTATTAAGTATACAACCAGAAAAAGTAGAAAAAGCTAGCAAAAGGCTCCCATACCGGATGGGGTCCGCAGAAAACTGATCAAGCTTCTTGCCAAAAAGAACCCAGATGTCTAGGCCATGGCCTAGGCTTGTTTCCAACAAGGTGGTAGAGAGCCAACCTAGTACTTATTCCCAAGAAGAATAATGATCTGGACAAACTATCGTCGTACAGGCCTATTTGTCTCTTAGACGAGGCCGGAAAACTGTTCGAGAGAGTCATCGCGACTAGAATAAATGCGGAGCTGAATGAAAAGAGGGCCTGTCGGAATGACAATATGGATTTCGTACCAGCCAGGCACAAAGGCTGCATCATTGGCTAGATATAAGTAATGTGTTTATCCCATGGCAATTATAATAGAAGTCCTAGATGACTTTGGTATATCCGAAAAAAATCGCCGAATAATACATACCTACCTTACCGGAAGGAAACTTATATATGACTCTGCTCCTATGACCGCTATCTACGAAATTACTGCGGGGGTCCCGCAAGGTTCGGTACTAAAGCGTTTGTTATGAGATATCGCCTACGACGCGGTGTTGCTGCTGGAAGTCCCTCGAGGTATAAGAATCACAGCGTATGCGGATGACACCACAAACATAGCTTGTGGAAGAGAAGTTGAGCATTTTAGAGGACCAATTGGACACACTGATATAATCCAAGACTTATTAACTAGTAAAGATCTGCGGTTGGTATCGGATGGGAGTGAAGCGGCATGGCTCTCTATAGCAAGAGGGGGAAGACCTGGAAACCAAAGCATTATGTTAAACGTAATAGGTAGGAATATCACAGTAAAGAAGGCAATCCAGTATCTAGGTTTTATACTGGAAGCTAATATACTGGAAGCTTTTTCTACCAATCGGAATACGTCTTAAATGTGATGAGGAAAACTGCCAGTACCGAGCGAGCTATCTGCAGAATAATGCCGAATATAGGATGGATTCATGGCTAAGAAAATGTTGGCTACGTCTGTACGAGCCACAGTATTTTATGCTGCTCCGGCATTTGATCAATGCGTAAAGTTCAAGAGAAACAGGGGTAGACTGCGTCAAGCCACCCGGGGAGTACATCTTTGAATGATTAGAGCGTATAGAACGGTCTCTCTACAACAGCGGTCAAAGTCCTAGCCGGTTCTATCCCATTGGACATACTGCTTGAAGAGAGAGGAAGAGTGTATAGGGCACAAAAAGCAGGGGTCGTCAAATCGGCAGCCCATGTCTGCAAACGGAAAACCTCGATGGGCAAGTGGCAGCAGCGTTGAAACCAACATACCACGGATACGTGAACTCGACGCCTAATACTGGACCTTGAAGTGTGGGTGACCACGAAGCATGATCGACCAAGTTATTGGCTTACACAGATGCTTACAGGGCATAGGGAATTTAAAGCATATCTTAACAGAATAGACAAAGCGGATGTCAAAAGATGTATTTACTGTAACGATGATAATGATGACGCAGAACACACACTGGTGCACCAAGTGGCAGGCGGAACGTGCTGCACTTCGGCGGAAGTTAGGCGAGCCGGTACAGGTGAGCAGCATCGTGGAACGCATGATAAAGAAAGCGGAATGTTGGGTAGCTATCGCGCGCATTGGACATGCTAGGCGTGTGTTGAAAGCGAAGGAATAGGCAGAGAGGAACAGAAGATCCGGGGAACAAACTCCTGAGCACCCTTGAAGGAAGACAGGTATGCGCAGTAATAAAGAGGTAACACCAGCCTTTAATAAGCCGTATGCATTGTGGATCCCATCCTCATATCCCATCCTATCCTCATCCAGATTCATCTTGCATTCATGGTTAGGCACACTTGAAGAGTTTGATAAATGTGATCTTTAATCACATTTATCGAGAATACAATTGTGGAACCTAGATGGATGTGTATTGAAGAATGTGTAGAAGAACTGGGGAACGATACACTACATCCACTCGTATGCAAACCGTTGGCTTTGGTGACTATTCCATTATAATATTATACTATGAGGTAACCTTTGTAGATAAGGTCGCACGGCATTTGGTGCGGTGAATTTCAGAAAGAATGCAAACTCTTACCTCCGGAACATAATTGAAGTACATATTCTATTTTACATATGTTTTATTGGATATGATAGATTTGTATTAATGCAGAATAATATTCGACCACATGTAACCGGAACAGTGCAATGCCGACTTGTACCTTGTACAAGTCGGCATTGCGCCATCACATTGGCTATCATTAAGTCTCGATTTAAACCCAATAAACCACCTACGCGACATTCTCAAACGCCATATAGGAGCTTGATAATTAAGAATTACAAATCGCAGCTCACAAAGAATGGAGCAGTATTCCGCAAGAAACAATTACAGATACGACTAGAGTTATGGGAAGAATACCCGTGAACATTTCATCTTTCATGGGTAGCTAATAAATTGTTATGTTCACGAATTTGTACATCTTTATAATTATATTTTCTAATATGTCATCCTCTTTTGACGTTATCACATCTAAGGAAAACAATACTAATATACGTGGGATACTTCAAAATAATACGTTTAGTAATCAAAGATGCATAAATGTCAGTTTAGTAATAAAAGATAGAAAAATGTGCAGTATTTTTGTCTCTGGGTGTAGAAATTAAAATTTGTGATGTGTCAATTTTTAATTCATATACAATAATTCAGGTTGGAACGTTGCTTGCTAAAGGCGGGGTAGGTCGAGCCAGTGGTGGTACAGCTGGAGAAATACGAATTGCTAATTCATTTAAACATCTTATAACCGAAACAAAATTCGACTTAATTTTAAATTTTGAAGGAGGCAGTTATGGAATTATGTAAGTTACACCGTAATATTTTCATATTTTAGTGTAAAGTTACTCCAGAATCAGATAAAAACTAGATTTTTGCTTTATAAATTGAAGTGAGATGTGTTCGTTAGTTGTCTTTCCCGTTATTTCTATCACGGCGATCATTCTTTTCTCTTCGAATTGGGTTTTGAGCATTGTTCAACGATTACGTAAGTCATACATTAAGAAGAATCACACTGTATATTAAAAAATATTTTACATTGTTACCTTTAATTCTTTTCCTAAAATATTTTTTTGAAACTGTACGTTGTCTCGATCTGATGATAGTGAATAAATACTATTATTTATAATAGAAACGACTCGTATATTTAATTAATCAAACTACTATGTCAAAACCTGTCACTCCTTTCTCACTCTCCTCTATCTTCCCCTACATCCTTCCCCGTTTAGAACCTTTCTATCGAATTAATACATTAAACTTAAATATTTCATTTTACAATATGTTTTCATATAATTCACAATAAATTTGTTCTA
>WYDF02265564.1:0-18687 GCA_009867245.2 Adranes taylori
TATTAAGCATTTAGTTAGATTTGGGTTATCTAGCTTAAGCCTCTAAGCTTAAGGTTTGAAGATGTCATTTAGACCTTGCGTTATATTTGGTGGAGGCGCCAGGTATTCTAGGAGATGTACTCTGACTTAATTTTTTTAAGTTAATTGGATGTTTCATATATTCAATATGTAGTTTTCGATATAATTAGCTCATCTAATTAATAAATATTAGTAATTTACTATATCAAAGTAATACAATCATACATATATTTTATTCTTGCAGATAGCGTGTATCGGCTAATACTTAGAGATGAATTAGAGGGGTAAATATAAAGAGACTTTGATTGTTAAAATTCATTTATCTTCTCTTTGTGGAGGTGACCTAGCACCGCATAATATTTTATCTTAAAATATTATTCATCAACTGCCATCTATGTTCATAGATTTCTGTAATAATGAGTTGTGCATATTATTAGAGAATTTTCAAATTAGTTTAAACAAGTCGATTGGTAAAGTGCGCAGAGTCATTTGGTTTCATTAATTAATGGCAAAAATGCTATCGAAAGCAGAGGGTACTGACACAGGCTACCACCGATGTCAGAAATATATCCAACTGGAATAATACTTTTTCTGTTGGTTTTCAGTTATGTTAATAATTAAACTTATTACTTCCAATTTACTTTAATCTTGTTGACGTTTCATTCACACATAATTATTTCATTTATTTCAGACGATCGTTTACTATTAAATTCGACACTGATTTCTTCATTTATTTATTTAGAATTAATTATAATTTTAATTCGAATTAATTCATTGACTCTATGCTCAAAATCAAACCAACATTGCTACTGCTTAGTTAACACCCGAATCTCCATAAGTGTGGAATGTATGGAAGGTTTTTCTTTTTTTAAGCTAATTGAGTGTTTCATATATTCAATGTGCAGTTTTCGAAATAACTAACTTAACTAATTAATAAAATAAAACAGTTACAAAGCTTTTTTAAAACTAATTGTTAATTTCATTTATTTCTAAAAGCTTCAAAAACCTGTTACGTTATTACAAGTGTAGAATATACATTTTATATTGTTCGACATGTAACTAAAAATCAAATGTCCTGATCGGTTTTTCACAAAATTTATTGCTTGAATCGATTTTTATTTTGAACCTAGCATTTAGGATCCCTTTTATTCGCAAATAATTTTTCCATCTTTGGTTTCTCTAAATATGAATCTCAAATTTTGCTTGATACAAAACATAGACCCGGATTATTTGATTTCTAGTATACACATCTATTATTTACATGTCAGTATAAATACTTATAAAACTGGTTGGTTATTTAATATATTTTTGCATATTATTTGTTATAGTAAAGAGTCGCATTAAAAATTCGTGTCATTCATCGAAAATTTTGCATTTTATACTAAATACGATAACAATTTTAAAATGGCTACCGCGATATAAATGGAAAAACTATATATTGGGTGATGTTGTAAGTGGTATTACAGTTGCTATTATGAATGTACCTCAGGTGAGTGCTACTGTTTCAAATGGACACAAGTTTAAAGTTTTTTATTTTTTAAGTTTAAACGGTTTATAGTTTTTTATAGTTGCATATATGTTGAAGTAGAATATTTCTTTACTTTGGTTATTTTTGAATTAATAAACGAGTACATTTCAGTCATTTATTGTTTTTCAAAGTACTTGCCACCATTATCGATGCACTTTTGCATTCGCTCAACCCAATGTTAAAGCACCAATGGATAGGCTCAAAATGGTTATTTGAAAAGCATCGACTACCTCTTCAGGTGATTGAAATCGTTGACCACGCAGTGCATTCTTGATGGTGGAGAATGTAAAAATCGATATGACTTCAGTCAGGATTGTATGGAGGATGATCAAGAAATTCGATGTTTTGTTGCTCCAAAAACTCAAATGTTTGTCGAGCAGTGTGAGCGCTCGCATTGTTATAGTAATGGATGATCCGATGCTGTGGGTTATTTTTTTCGCAGTTCAGAAATGTTTGCTGGCAAGCAAACGGTTGTGTACCAATCAGTAGTTACCGTCCGAAGGGCATTGTAGCCACATGTCCGGATTTTGATTCAAAAGTTGCGACCATCTTTTTCGACACTGATGACTTTGGTTGGAATCTTCTCGTCTTGAAACACCCAAACAGTAGACTGATGTTTATTCTCGGGTTCATAAAACTAAATCCAAGACTTTTCATCACTGGCGATGTTGTACACATTTTTCGAGTGGCCTCTGTTGAAACGATTCAGAGTTCTTCGGCACCAACTGTCACGAGCCGCCATTTGTTCATCAGTCAACAGATGCGGGATCCAGCGAGAAACTATTTTTTTCACACCCAACTCATCATGTAAAATTGTTTGAATTGAGGTCTTAGAACTTAGAAATGCCCAAGGAACTCGCGTTTTTCGGTAAGTTACACGACGATTTTCAGTAATCAACTCGTGCACAGCATTAATGTTTTTCACGTTTGTATTCAGAGTACCAGCGAGCAACTCTCGATTGATGTGGTGCTTCATTATTACCAAAAACAGCAACCAACGCCACAAGACGTTGTTGCGATAAACTTCGTCGAAAGTTGTAAAAAATTATCACTCGGAAATGCTCTCGATTCAATTCCATGTTCCTGAACGCCGTACTAACTTTAAAAATTCACTGTGACTAAACCACTTGTATATTGACGAAGTTTCAATAGGTGACAATATAATGTTGAGGTTAATTTTGGAACCATATGTTTTGTTACTTGCGCTCTTTATGTGGCTATATACAAAACTCTATGTAGCTAATTTATATGATTCACTGAAAATATATTTTAAAAATAAATAAATAAATAAAAGCTGTATCTAAAACTACTCTATCTGTATTTAGGGAATGGCATATGGAATGCTAGGAAATATTCCACCTGTACATGGCATTTATATGGCGTTCTTCCCCGTATTAATCTATTGTATTTTTGGTACATCCCGACATATATCAATAGGTAATTGGATTTTCTTATGTTTTATTTGGTGTTATTAAAAACTGGAAACATAAATGTAGCTTTTTAATTTATAGCTAGTACAACAAATCGACTTTCTCATTAAAAAAATATGAATTGAAAAATGTTCTATAGATATTTATTGATATTTTATTTATTGATTTCTAAAGATGTTTTAATGAAAATTCTATAAACATTTAGCTAAATCTTATCACAATTAAATATAAAATATATCACAATTAATATCATAAAGGAGGAGGGTTGGGGGAGGAGATCTCACTTTACCACATAAAACAAACTAAGCTGAGACTGAGTACACCATCTAAGCTCTCTGCTGCATAGAGCAGATACGAGGCAACTCCTTCACCATGCTAGAGTGCTGTTGGCCAATCACCAGCACACTCGAAAGCAAGGATGATTACAAGCAAACAACGAGAGCAAACTGCACGGATTCAATGACGACTAAACTGGCGAGGATATCGGAACACGATAATCGGAACCTGGATTATCAGGGTCACTGTGGGTAAGGAAGTGGAGTTAGTCAAAGAGATCTCAGGAACAAAAGTGAACTATTTGGCAGTAACCGTAACCAAGAAGAAGGGATAGGGCTACAAAACTTTGGATGATGGCTGTTAGTGGAGTGTCACAGACGGAGCGAGCAAAAGGTGGAGTAGAAGTTCTGATGCACAACTCAAAGAGCAACACCATCAAGGATTGGAACTACGTGAATGAAAGTGTCTCATTGTAGTGGATCTACTGAAAGAAGGCTATCTTTACGCAGTGGTCGTTGGTTATGGACTCAATTACGACGATGTAGCAGTCAACAAAGATGAGTTCTTTCATCAAATGCAGAAAACAATTGATGACGTAAAGGGTGAAAGGCTGATGGTCGAGGGTGATCTTAACCGGAGGGTGCGGAATGATCCAGAAACATTACAACAAGTGATGTAAAACAACATGCTATAAGTAAGCCAATATGATGTAAATATTACGTATATTACGTAAGTTCTTTCGGCGCCTTAGCAGAAACAGCCCAGCAGTATCGACGAGCAGCCATATACATATCATTTTGTCCCCGATGCGGTCTCTTACATAGATGACAGTGGAGCGAGTTGAAAGCATAAACGCCGCTTACCTATTTATATACGTACATATTATTCACAGCCAGCACTTAACTATAGGTATAGGTAATGTAACACACATAACCTACAAGTCACGCATAAATTAATTATTATCGGACGCTGTTAAATCGAAACGTCTAATATACGTCCGCATCAAGAGAGCGTGCAGAGCGTACAGGTCAAAAACACATATCGCCTGGGACTGGCTTTTGACTTTTGATGAAACGCTTTAGCTAGTACTTCAAATTATTAGCTGGATGGTTCGGAATTCATTGGATCAGATCCTGATGGATTTATAATTCCAGTTGCTGCAATAAAAACTGTAATGATAAGAAGAAACGATTGCCTTAAAATGAAAATCCGGCGTTTATAAAAATATAACAACCTCTCGTGTGTACATTTATCGCAGTGTAATTGTAAATATATGAAAATATCTACTCATAAAAAATTGCCTTCAATAAAGATTAAATGATTAGCTCCTTTTACTGCCAAGTTGTGTTTCGGCATTTTACAATACTTAAACACTGAAAACTTTAAATCTTTGATTCAAGGACGCTTCAAAAGGTGCATTTGTCTTGCAAATTTGAAGGGTTATTTTAATAAAGTAACATTTTTTAATGCATGTCAGATTTCTTAATTGTTTTTAGGTACATTTGCCATAGTTTGCTTGATGACAGGAAAAACAGTGGCTAAGTATGGAAGTCAAGAACTTTTACAAAATGGCACATTAGTGACAATAGAGAAAGAGGATTTCGAAGAGGAAACTTACACTAATTTAGATGTGGCTGTGACTGTATGCTTTACTATTGCTATTTTACAAGTAAGAAAAGCACGCTATCAAGTTATTATTATAGAACTTCCTTATTATGAAAACTAATAATAGTAGACAAAAGTGGATTATGACCAATCCACAAACCACCGAAACCTTATCTCAATTCGATCTAAAAGTAATCTGTGACTTTACGCTATTATTTCTGGAGTCTGTCATAAATAGTTTGTGAGTTTGATATCTATCATCCCATAAATCCAATATGGCGGTAAACAGATCATTTCAAGTCTGGATTTTTGCGGGATATTTCAATTTCGGGCCCTCCATTCGTATATCTTCGTAGATCAACGCGGTGAATGTAAACAAACATTTTGTCGCCGCGTTTTGAGATTATTTTTATTGTTTATTATTTTTTATTTACATTTTATTATTAGCGTGAAATTTGAAATTCATGCCGGTAAAGCAGAATTCTGCGTCGTTTATTGTTTATAGTGCTTCACATTCTGCGAAAGATGGTGATTCTTGTTTAAGTAAAATCACTTTACTTGCAATAGATTTAATGAAATACGTCTTTAAATACTCCATGGTCTTTAAATACATCTTTAAATACATTCAGTATTTTACAAAATATTGACTAAAATAATAATAAACCGGATATCATCAGCCATATTGGATTTTTAGATGATAGCTATCAAACGCACAATCTATTTATTATAGACCCCTGAAATGATACCATTACGTCACCGATTAGATTTAGATTTCACGGCGTTGAGATAAGGTCTCGGTGGGGCTGTGGGTTGGTCAGAATTCGCTTAGTCTACTACAATTATTATTCAAATATTTTAAATAAATATAATTGTTTTTGTTCTTACTTTTAGTTTTACTATTATAAATATTTATAAAATTTTTAGTTTTGTATGTATGTTCTACGACTTGGAATGGTATCAACGTTTTTATCAAAAACTTTTATAAGTGGTTTTACTTGTGCATGTGCTGTTCATGTAGTTAATGCAAATTTGAAAGAATTATTTGGTCTTCCTATAACAAAACGCAGAGGACTTTTCAGTCTAATTTATGTGAGTTTAAATGCGTGAGTTAACTCTTTCATTTAAATTTTTGTTTTAGTTATTACTTTAGTTATTATTCCACATTATTTTATTAATTTAACACATTAAAAATAAAACTTATAATTGCTAAACCCAAGGTAAAGCTCCCCTCCTCTCTACCTCCAGTTTCAATATTTTTTACTATAATTGATTATGCTATTAAAAATGCTTTATTTATTAAACTGCATTTATGAAAATATATTTCATTTATAGACTGTACAAGATGCAATAATGTACTTACCTCAAGCAAACAGAGCTTCAATCTCGATATCGTTTGTCACAATAATAATAATGGTATTAAACAACGAAATATTTAAGGTAAATTAATTTAAAAATTATTTTAAAGTAAAAAGTTTTTACGAAATTTCAGAAATTTCAAATTACTACTTGAATTTAATGTTAAGTCAAATTAATGCAATTAATCATTCAATTATTAATCAACCAATTACAAACTTAATAAATGTAATTATTATATAAATTGATTAACTAATTTTTATTTAATGAGCGAAACCAATTTAATAATATTTTGATTCAATAATGCATTTAAAAAAAATATATTCTTAGATCTAAATAAATATAACTTTAAATAAATGTTTATTAGAAAATAATAATGATTGTAATAACTAATAATTATATCAGTATAAATAATAATTACTTCTTAATTAAAAATTCGAATTGTAAATAGTATTTATTTATAATAATATATCAGTTATATTATAACGAAAAATATTTGGTTTATATATTTAATGATTTAATAAGAAATTCATCATTAATTAATTTAAAAATTATTTTTTATTTTAATAACCGTTTGCATATATTTTGTTAGACCACAAATTAATTGTTTACTTGATTAATTGATTAAACATATGATTGTTTACTTATTTTATTATTTAAGTAAAAAAAATAATAAACAAAAATTAATACATTAGCTATTGCAATTAATTAACAATAGTACATTATATAATATTTAATTAAATATAAAAATGTCTTTAATTAAATATTTATTTTAATCAATTCTTTTATATTTAAAACCCTACAATTATTTATTTACTCACTCAATAAATAAAGTAATAATAGCGTTATTGAAATGTATAGAAAATAACTTAATGAATTCATTAGAACTATTTATTATTGTATGTGAATATAGAGAAATTTAACTTAAATTAATTTAATGTACATGATTAATAATTTAACTAAATTAACATTTTGTTATTTGAAGAAATGTTAATCCATTAAATTTGCTAGAAATTTTAGTTAAATATTTATTAAAAAATAATGATTATTGTAATTGACATAATTGGAAAAATAATAAGTATTTCAAAACTAAAATGTATAGGAAATTGTAAATAATGATTATCTATAATAATATATTACAGTTAAGTAATAACTAAAAAATAATTAGTTAATATATCTTTTATTTAAATTAAAAGTTCCATTCCTGACTTTGCTAATTACTTCAGTAGATAAATTAATAAACAATAAATACATTAATATAAATAATAAGTATTTCCAATTTAAATATTTCTAGAAAATTGTACTTAGTAACTATTTATAATAATATATCAGTTATATAATAACTAAAAATTGTTGGTTAATATATTTTTTATTTATGTTAAAAATTTAATTGCTCACTTTAATAACGTAGACTTTTCTCTACAGAACGTAGAGAAAAGTCGACATACAGATCAAGTTGACATATTTCCTTGAGCTTACGTTGTTAACGCTGGCTAAACCTTTACGCGCAGAACAACGCCCGACTGCATGCATAAATGCACGTTTCTCTCTGTGGTCTACAGTAGTAATGAACGATTTGTAGTGATGACACGTATGTTCGCAGCTCTCTAGTAAAGAAATTACATAGGTGCTTGTTAGCGCGATATTATGTATAATATATGCATATGTTTTTTATGTGCATCAGGTAGGGAAAAAAAATTCGTGACGTTAAAAACTATTGTAATTGTGGAGAATATTAATGTTAACGCAATTTTCAAATAGTGAGTGGGGCAACGGAGTATGCGTCCACTGGCCGCGCTGGAGACATGGAGAACGCATTAGGCATCCCTAGCCACACCCGAGGCGCGGACAACGCTGTAGGCGTCCCTTGGAAAATTTGGGGACTATAAACTGTCAATGCAAAGCGCCAAAAATGGATCGGATGGTATATGGGTCTAAACCGCTCGGACACGTATGACGCATTATTAATACAGTGTACCCGTGCGAAGGAGGGGCGAGTCGCTAGTAGTTATATAATAATTAAAAATAATTGTTCAATATATTTCATATTTAAGTTAAAAGCTTGATTGCTTACTTTGTTAATTGATTCATTACATAAATTAATACACAATAATTACAGTAATTTAATAATAAATAAACAATAATACAAAAATTATTGCGATTAATTAATAATAATACATTTAATTATAAAAATAAAATTAAGTATTTATTTTAATAATTTTTTTTATATTTTATAAAACTAAAATGTTTTATTTGCTCATTCAATAAATAAATTAATAGCTCTGTTATTGCACTGTATCGAAAACAATTTAATATATTGATTATTGCATTTAATTTTAATTAATTTAGTGTACAAAATTAATAATTTAACTAATTGTGAGAAAATTAAAATCTTTTTATTTGAATAAATATTAAACCATTAATTTTGTTACAATGCTTTTTATTAAACAGTTTTATTATATCACATATTAATATATATTTTTAAAATTTATAGCTTTGGTTAGCAAAAAGAACAATTATACCATTTCCAATAGAGCTTTCGGCTGTTGTTATAGGAACAGCTGTTTCTTATATTCTTGATATGGGACCAAAGTACAATATAAGTATTGTTGGCAATATACCGACAGGGTAAGCACATGTAAGTCTACAACATATGTTCTTCCTTTTAAACAAAACTTAAGGTGTCTGTACATTTTCATTTTTATGACAATTAACTTTTATATGCACCTTAACTTTTTTATTTTCTAGACATCTGCCATTTAAAATGAAAAAGTGTATATTTAATTAACAATATTAACCATTAGGTTCATTATGGAATAAATTGTCATTCAATATTTTACAAATAAATCTAAGTTAAAAGAAATTGGATATCTAAATGTATGAAGAGTTACATTCATATATTCATTAAACAATTACTTAATTAATAATGATTAATAAATAAATTATAGTTATTTACTATTCTTAATCATTACTGTTATAGATTCCCAGAGTTATCATTTCCTGTAATGAACTTAATTCCAACAGTGTTGACAGATGCGATTATGATTTGTATTATATCGTATGCCATAACAATATCCATGGGTTTAGTGTTTGGACATAAAGCAAAATATGAAGTTGTTCCAAATCAGGAACTATTTGCTTTAGTAAGTGTAACACATTTTATCATAATCGAGCTTAAGTTTCTGAAAGATATCTTCTATTTTAATATTTCAATATTTATTTTATATGATAATATAGTGCTGCAGTGATTTGGAGTAGACAAATTGTGAAATCGAAATGTAGTATTTCAACACCAAAAATTCTTTATTTCAACAATTTCAATATAAAATTGATGAAATGGATACTCTTCAGATTTTGGTCCTCTCAGAGGATTTTAGTCCTTACACAGATTCAATAATATAGGATCAATTTAAAACCCTATTGTGGACAATTATATATTTTGAGTTGGCCTGTTCTCTATCATCTTGTTAATTTAGAGTAGAAAATTGTTTATATAAAATATTAAGTTATGAATAATATTTTTGAACGTAATAAATTTTTTTAAGAAATTTTTTAATTTAATTTTAATATTCAAATTTTTTTTTAAATACAAAAAAGTATTTTTAAATTTTTTTAAATTAAAAATATTTTTAATTAAAATTTTTCTTAAATTTTTGTAATAATTTTTTTATTTATTTGTTAATTTTTTTAAGTTAAATAAAATAATGTTTTTCAAAATTTTTCAAAAAAAATTTAATTGGCTAGAAAATATAATTAATAAGATTTTACAACAAAAATTTAAAATAGTTTTATATTAAAAAAAAAATTTTCCTTGAGTTACTTCCATCATTATATTTATTGGGCGGTATATTGTCACGTTTAAATGTGGGGAAACTTTACAAGCTATCGTCCTGTACCGCAACCATATATGTCACGGTTTATTTTTAAGCGTTGATTTTATGAACAACGTGACATGCAAGAAAAAATCCTTTTAATTGGAGACATAGTGATTGACTTTGCCCTACGGGCTTTTTCCTACAATAATTGTAAAATGTGATTCACCATAATTATCTACTCCAGAAATAAAGTTATGAAGTTATAATAGAATTATAATCCCTCGATTCCCATTACCATTTTAGATAAAGCACGAGGATTTTTCTTACGTAATTCTACTAGATCAAAAAAACATACATTTTACTAAATTCTGCGTAACTATTAGCCAAGGCTATTGAATAAATGAATTGCAGAAGCTTAACGAAATGTATTGAGGATGATTTAAGAAATGCATACATGCAAATAAAATAAATATTTGTGCATTCAAAGTAAAGAAGACAAAATAATAAAATAAACTAATATTTGAATTCAATTATTACGTGCAAAAAATGCCGCTTATGATTCCTCAAATTGGTTCCCAAATTATTGTACTTACATTTTATGAAATGCTTACCATCACAATCTTATTCTACAACAGCACTTATTCTTATTCTTATGACTTATTCAATCTATATGTGACTACATTTAAATTTACTTTAATTACCATCAATTAATGAACTTTTTGCCTAATCAATTTAATGATAATTCAAGCAATTCAAACTCAAAAGAAGTATTTAATAATTATCCAATACTACTTTTCTAGGCTCCATATCTGACTTATTTAAAAACTTAATTTATTCATGATTTAATTTGGAATAAATTATAATTTAGTTTAATTTAATTCATGATTTTATTAAGAAAGGTTCAGTCTTTAACCAACAAAAACCGCTCTCCATGTGGACTCTGTGTAGCTTTTATTTATTTCCTACCAAGATTACCATCAGTAATTTCCCCTTACCAATTACTTATTAACCCTTACTAATCTCCTTACTAGTTACTCATATAATTAACCTTACTACACTAATTACTTTCGGCTATAATGGATTCATGTCCAATCCGATCTGCTTTCTTCACATACTTATACAGTATCATACGCTATGCTTCCAATCAAAGATATTCTCACTGATAACACCACGCTGTTATCATCAATCATCGACGATTCCCTCTGCTACACATAATTTGTATAACTTCATCGGCTTTGCTTTTATCCGACGGAAGCAGTGACGCTGTTCTTCGATTCCCAGATGGTGAAACTCTAACTTTGCCTCGTTACAATATTCCTGTTTTTTTAATTAGACTTTAAATTTATCGCTCTTTTTTTTGGTTTCTATATTTTCCATTAATTTATTTATTAATCTCAGAAATTGATCCTTGAAAACAGAAAAATCGGGGCTCCATTAAGTAGTGACTTTCCACTCTCTCAAGGGTTTTCTTCAGTTTTCTTTCATGATGTATGCAAAGTTTAGCAGCTGTAATAAATGACTTGGCGACAATGCAATGAAACGAATATTGATTATTTCACGTTTTTGAATTATTTTAAAATTCAAATGAGCACTCAAATTATCTACTATAATTACTTTAGGTCCATTGAAACGTTTTAACAATGAAAGTAATAAGCTAATAAACCTGTCTTCAAAAATTTGATAATCAAACAGCCTGAATTAGTTCTGTTATATCCCATTTGAAGGATCAGTTTACATCCAAGTATTCCATAATTCTTGGGATGTGTAATTAATGTAAAGTGGTGGAGCTAATTGGCCATCGGCTTTTCCACAGACCATTATAGAATTACTAGCTTTGAATCCTTTCAGAATATTTAATCCCTCTCTTGGTAATCACTTTGGACATCACTGGATCATCACCTCAATTCGGCTCGTCATAATTCCCAATATGGCTTGCACGGATTCTTTGTAATTCTGTCTCTAAATTATTCCAAAACATGTTTACGATTTATTCATCGGTTGATGCTTTAGGGTGTGTTATGTTTGTGAATATTTTTTTTTTTAGATTTAATCACAATGTATTTTTACTGATTCCATATTTTTCTTTAGCTTTTCTTATTGACAACTTATTGTCAATTTGACAATTTGATCGAATAGACGTATTGACAACTTGACATATAAAGAATTTGATCTCTATTTTCTGTATCGCGAATTAAAAAAGAGCGATAGTTGTTTTATGTAATCTGGGATTGTAACATTTTTAACTTATAATTCCTAACCTGAAGTATTTACTTCCACAGAATTGACAAAGATTCGTTTCTTGTAGTAATTAGTGGGAAGCTAGTCTCGCAAATAACAAATCAAAAATAATAATTTAGCGTAGAGCAAAATTATCGGAATCCTAAATATTTTTATTTTTTATATTATTTCAGAGTGCAAGTAACTTTATTGGCTCAATAACATCATCGATGCCAGTATGTGCTTCACTAGCACGATCATATATTCAGTATCAAGTTGGAGGTGTTACTCAATTAGCGTCCGTTGTATCCGTACTTATTCTAACTATTGTTTTGCTATGGATTGGACCATTATTGCAAGCGCTTCCGAGGGTAATTGATCATATTTTGTTACTCCATTATAATTAATTCCATTGTTTTTGTCTAGACACCTGGCCATTGGCTTAAATGCTTAAACACCTGGCTTAAATGTACACTACGTCATTTGTCCTTAGTGCTTTAATGTTTTACTTACACGTTTAACATTATACAGAGTGGATCAAAAGTTTTAATTATATATACATTGGATAGAAACATACCATAGTCCTGTATATTCAATATATTTTGTATTATTTGCTCCATCTCTTGCAGAATTTAAAGTACTGGCAAGGAATCAATTTTTTTCCATTTTCCACGATTTTCATATTTGCTACATGTTAGTATAAAGCTGTCATGTTGAAAATGTTTTGCATTATTTAAAAGAATAACTTATATAAAAATATATTAAAATGTATTCATTTTAATTCAAGTATACTTGATGTTTTCAAAACGGTTCATTCTAGTTAAGTTGATCATCTTCCTTCATTGTTGAAGTTCTTTAAGCATTGTTTTTATCAATATTTTGTAACATTTTTGTCATGTTAAATGTTACAAAATAAAACACTTATTTCAGCGTTGCAGTCTATTTTTATTCTGACATATTTGGCAAACTCAGACATTATTGCTTTTCGTTGCCGCATATTATTACATCTGCACGCTTGCAATTCCTTTAATGCATTTTAAATCAGAGATACTTGGGAAAAGCAATAATGCTTTTCGTTGACGTGAAATTATTACATTTATACGCTTGCAATTTCTTTAGTGCATTTTAAAATCAGGCATACGTGTATTTCGTTTATTGGTTTTTGTTGTTGCGAAATTATTACAATTTTAAATCAGACATACTTGGATTTCGATTATTGTTTTTCTTGACGCGAAATTGTTACATCTACACTCTTGCAATTCCTCTCGTGCATTTTCGTGGATTACTTTAGTGAATTACGATTATTGGTTACCACTCACGAGAAATTATTAGATCTATACGGTTGCAATTCCTTTAGTGCATTTTAAATCAGACATACTTGGGTTTTGATTATTGCTTTTCGTTGACGCGAAATTATTACATTTATACGGTTGCAATTTCTTTAGTGCATTTTAAAATCAGGCATACGTGTATGTCGATTATTGGTTTTTGTCCATGCGAAATTGGATTACGATTTTTCGTTTTCGTTTCGGTCACGAGAAATTATTACATCTATACGCTTGCAACTCATTTACTGCATTTTAAATCAGTCATACTTGAATTTCGATTATTGATATGCGTTAGCTCAAATTATTATGTTTGTGCTACTAATTAGCGGTTATAATAAGTTCCCTAAGAGGTGCCATAGTTACTTGAAGTCATAGCACTTGATTAGGTATGGAATTTTACGCCGCATAAGGGGAGCTAGATTAGTCAAGAGCTCTGCTTTGAGAGTTTCAGAAATTGTAGGAAAAACCGCACTAACAAAAACAGAATGCAGAGCATTCATGGTTAGTTGAATATTTTCATTATGAATATTTTTAATAACTAAAGGAACTCGTAGGAAGCTATTGGGCGCCTCCACCATATATGTCACGTTGATTCTAACGTGACTAGAATGGTAGTTTCTTACTAGTTTATTAAATTCCACGTTTACAAAACTAAATTCACCCTACTATTTCGGGAGCACAATGTACTTAGGTAAATTGATTATCAACGTGACAATATAATTAAAAGTATAATCAAAGAAGTACAAATCTTTAATGTTGTTTTTGCCTTTTTTTTTTAATTTTTAGGCTACTCTTTCAAGTATAATTGTTGTCTCGCTCAAAAACATGCTTTTCCAATGCAAAGATCTACCCAAGATTTTCAAACTGAAATGTTGGGATGGTATTCAATGGATAACAACATTTATTGTTAGTATATTTGTGTCAATAGAATTTGGACTTATCATAGGAATTGTATTAAGTCTTATAACAGTTTTCTATTATGGTTATCATCCTCGTATAAGCGTATTGGGAAATGTGATTAATACAGAAATTTATGTTGATATATCGAGCCATAAAGGGGTAAGTGACGGGAAAATGGGTTAAAAGAATTAAATGAAAGAGATTAAAATCAGTCGAGTTTATTGATTATGAAGTATAATTTTTTACATATTTTTGTACAAAAATGTTCTTATAAAGGTTATAAAGGATTTATTTATTATTTATTAGGTGGATGAAGTTCATGGAATGAAAATTATTCAATTTAGTGGAAGTTTATATTTTGCGACAAAAGATCGTTTCCATAAATTCTTGAACAGCGAATGTAAGCTAAAAGAACTAAAACGATCTGTAGAGAGTTTGGGCAATGAGAAAGAATTGGAACAACGAACACTCCTGCTTATGAAATGTATCGTTCTAGATTGTGGTGCTCTAAATTATATAGATTCAGAAGCCATTCAAAGTTTATTAGAAATGTGTACAGAATTGGAAGAACTTGATATTGTATTATATTTAGCAGCTTGTTCAGGTGAGTATTTAATTTAAATATCCAATAATAGTGATATAAATGAACATAGTCTTACAGATGTTTTCACAAATGTCAATGGTCTAACATTGGCGAGAAAATTAGCGCTCTTATTTGGTACTTACTTATTTGATTTAAATAGCAGGTTTTCATTTTTTTATCTTGACCGCTCTCCCAGTTGTCTAGAATTGGTTGGGTAATCCAGTAAGGCCACTTCTGGCTAGTGTTTCTCTAAATCACTTATTATAGATCCAAATTATCAACGCTGATAATATCGTAGTTATAACGAAAATTTTGGGCAACGTGTGCAGGTGGTATATTTTGCATTTTCGGTGATAATTGGGGGTCTTCAAAGGTCCTATAGTAGGAACTGGTTAAGCAGCTCAGGTAATGTTTTAGATTTAAATATTCTATTCTAGCAATTTCAATGATTTCAAAATTTGTGGAAAACACTCGTTACACATCTAATCATCCCTTTCAACAGGGGATGGATTTTTTTGTTTTTTTTGTTTTGCCATCTGTTATTTGTTTGCCTTTCTTGTAAGATCATTATCTTGCAATTGACAGCAATTCTGTGACTACTTTCGGCTGATTCCATGGAATTCACTGAAGTTCGCCCTTCTTTATTGCACCCGACTCTTTGAATCAGCATGATGGCGCTCATTTTAAAGGAAACCGAAGAAAGGGTACTGTAGATGGCGCTGCACTCCCGCTCGCGTTATTTAATTTGCATTTCCGCTTCTATCAATTTTGTTGCTTGTTCGAAAATTGTCTTGCGCATTTATGGAAAAATCATAATTTATCATTTGATGGTATTTGTCAGAAAGTAACTTTTCCAGTAAAGAAAAAACATTTACAATATTATACTCGTTTCTAATATACATTTTATTTATTTTCTGAAAACTTTATAATATTTTAATATAAATTTGATTCCATCTTCTACATATGTTTTACAATGTTATTTTAATACTTAATCAATTAATAAAAAATGTAGTTTTAACTTTTAATAAGTTTTAACATTCTTATTTTATTTCAGATAAAGTATTCGAAGCATTTAGAAAATGGCATAATGTTGAAACTACAAAAAATCAACTCAAGATGTTTCTAACTGTACATGACGCTGTGATATATGCTAGAAATAATATCATAAAAGATATTAAAACGTAATATAAGCCCAAATTAGATAATATAGGATAATTATGTTTATTACTAAAGTATATTGCATTTGAAATCTATATTTCATCTGCAAAGTTTAGCGAATTATTCGTTAGACGCAAAACAAGTATTCTAAGAACAACTAAACTTTTCTTTTTAACTTAGTTACTTTAAAAACTTAACTTATTACTAAATAATATTGCTAAAATGTTGTTCTTTGAATTTGGCTTTGAGTTTGTTAGTTCCATATATCCCAATAAAGCCCAACAAACCATAAATCCGAACAATTCTTTTAACAAATCAAAAAGTAGTATTCCTGTAACACCAAATCGCTTTAGAGAGAGGTAGGCACTACTCGTTTGGCGCAATGATGAGAAAGCAGGTTATCTTGTTCGAATGGGGTGGGGTTCACACACATACAAGATGAACAAGACATGCAGTGGGATTTATTCTATTCATTAAATGAAATCAGAAAAATTACCTTGAATTGTTTTTTAAATAAATTAATAAATCTTCGGCTGGACCATTGGGTCTGGCATGGCTGCTTTCAGTTGGTCCATTCCTCTAAGTTTTTAGATAAAATGTTCACGTGGGTGAATGTTATGCTTGCTTTGAACACAGGGAAAGTCGAATTGAATTATGAATCATTTCAAAGTAAATTTATAGAAAACTGTCCAAATGTTTACACGAAAGTCTGTACGTTTATATGATTCATTTTCGCGATGATAATTTATTATAAAGAGTAAAGCACATACATAGTCTTTTAATACATAAGTGCAAAGTAAACAAATAGAGATTAAAAGATATAGATTAACAGAACAAGCATTAAAAGATTTATAGTAGCGTGTTGACTGCAGCGTATTTGTCTCGACTCGTATAAGAACTGCAAGAGCAGAATAAAATGGCGAGTGGTGGGGACTACGCATTAGCTCATTTTGTGATGACAATAGGTATCGTTGTTTCTAGATCTGTTGGATGGGCGTATCGTTTAGTTTTGCGCTACAATTAGTGAGTGATGTTGAATAGTAAAAAGAAAAGTAAATTATTATAATTGTGATAGATACTTTGCAGACTTTACCCAGACGTTTCTCTCAGGAGTAGTTTCTGAATAATCTGATATTTCCATAGATTTTACTTGGCAATTGTAAAGCGGCGTTAAACTTTGGAGATAAAGAGATCTACTAAGAAAACGAACGCTCACACGCAGAAATCGATCTGTTATTCGTAATGCATTTAAAATGCACTAAGTATCACAAATACCCAGTTTACTGAGCGTTGATTGATTTTGTTACTTGCCCCATTATGTAATTATTTTACAAATTTGTTTTCAATTATATTTATTCAAATTGAATAAAATAAACCTTTATTGGTATACTTTCAAAACTACAATATCAAGACAAAAGTTAATAACAAAAATTATATAAACAAAAATATCCTATCATAATAAATAAAACATAATTCATTCTTCCTAAGGAGAAGCGAAAGCCATTTCTTTCCTCCACATCCTATCCACATCCTCTTTATTCACTTTAATATCTCCCCTAATTTTAAAATCTTCCCCTCCCCCTGTCAACATATTTTATCAACCACTTAATTTTATCTACCGGCTACCCTCATTTCCCCCTTTAGCTCTTATTACCACCTTCCACCTTCCTCTTCTGCTCTATCTTCCTTACTTACACTCCACCACACTTCTTAACCTTTCTCACCTATTTCATTTACCTTTTATTTCCTTTCATTTATCTAATTTTTAATCCTCTTCATAATTTATAAACCCTTAGCATCCTTCCCTAAATTTATTCACCAATTCTCTCCCAATCTCTTTTGCCTTTCACTCCATTCTATATCCTCACACCCGTTCATTCAATGCATGCACCTTTCTTCTTTCTTTTCACATATTCACACATCTTGTTTTTACCACCTTCTTCATTCCCACATCTAAATCTAGCATTCATTCTTTTTTCACCTATACATATACCTGTTACTAGATACCTAGCGATATCCTTTTCATCTATAATCCACTTATAATACCTGCTGTTATATTTACTCTCCATTATTCTTGCGTCTCTCTCTTGTTTTTCCACATCCAACATCCCTTTCATTACTTCGTTCACTGCATCATCACTTCATCATCATCTTCTCTATCAATCTATCTGTACTACACTAACTAACCTTTCGCTTCCTTCCTTCAACACTTTCTCTTCGAACGTCGCCATTCTTTTCAACCCGTATAACCAGCACTTATTATTTTCAATTTCCTGCATGACAATCTCATTGATAGCGGACAGCTATAAGAGGTCATGAAGTCACGCGAAAAGTTAAGGAAGATTCTAGTCCGATATGTATGAGGCCATCTGCCTTACCTTGCGCGTTAGAAGACAAAGCCTAGTCTGAAATTAATATATTAGTAGATAATAATATTTTAAAACCTGTGTCGCGAATAATTGGGCTAGTCGTATTG
>WYDF02265575.1:0-18686 GCA_009867245.2 Adranes taylori
TTCCTTAGTTATTTCATTCTAATACTTTCCGCCATATATATGCACTGCCTAGAATTGAAGTTTTCTGCAACGTTGTGGATGAGTATTCTCCAGGAAGCAATGATAGCATGCTTTCAAATTCTACCGACACAAATTCAGTGGTTCCGATGACAATACGTATTATTATGACTTTCGTGCCCCACATTCTATATATTTCTATCACGAGACTGCGGTACTTAAGGCATTTTTCTGCTTCTTCATGGATAATGTTATAGTCCGATGAAATATTTCTCCATTCATTTCATCATGGCAGTCTACAGAATGCTTTTGGATTCAAAACCACTTCTGACAAAATTGTTTTCAAAACCACTTTTGGAAACAATTCCTTTTCAAGATAACCTTTTCAAGATGGATTTGATGGACCGGTCGACATACCTTTCAAAAAAACATCTTTACTTGATGTAATCATTTTGTCCATCCATACCTTTTGTGTGCAATCACCAGTATTTAGACATGATCCATCAAAGTAATAGATGGTTCTTCCTTCATTCCTGTATTTTCTAATATCACGTAAATACTCTCTTCACCAAAGTAGAATATCTTCAGTTCCATTAGCACACTATTTCTTTGTCGATTTATATGCAACGTTCTTAACAAATATGGTAAGCTGTCATCTGCATTTATCTTAATTAAATCTTTCTCTACATTTGACAATTCCTTGTTTAACAAAAATAAATGAATTATTCGCTTAATTCCATTTAGTTGAAAATCAGTAATTTTTTTAGAGAAGACGTCACAATCTTTGTTTTCTTATACTCAGATATTTTATTCAAAATACCAGAGTCCAGTCCCAGTTTCAATAGATAATTCGATAAATAATTCGCGATAAGTAATATTTGGTTTCTGCGCTTTTTTATTTTATAAAAATTTATTGCCATCACTTTTTGCTCACTGTTGATCAGTTGACCACGCATGTAATTCTTTATTGGAGAGAAAGGAGCGTCCATGTATAATATAGTGAAAGTGTGTTTAAGTTACTAAATGAAATTGAAATAAATTAATTTCTTTAAATGTTATTATAATTCCGCAAAAAAATCTCTCATTTAATTGTATTTATTATGATATTTTTGTTAATTTTGTAACCTTGGAACGCATCTCCTATAATCCCATACAAATGACCATTTCTGTATTTGCGGCATACTGCATTAACAGTTTTACTGTATACAACTGTTAAAAATGTATGGTTAATCGGGCAACGGGAAGAGTTTAATTTTTCATTTACATCTGTGAGAGGAAATCCACAGAGCGTAAGTTTTCAACACTATTTTCTATCTTGTATTTAATTATGAATGTTTAATACTTTAATACATAATGAAATGCATATATAATGTAATACATGATAGTTTAGAGAATAATACAGAACATGATGAAAAACAGTTTAAAAAAATTAAGTAATGCTTAGATTTGAAAATAAAGACTCGAAAGAGTATATTTAAGGTATTTTTATTGCATTACCTGGATGATTTTCAGGTGTATGCTGCAATATTTTATTAATAAGCAACGGATATTTGGTTATTCTCTGCATAGGTTTAATCAAAAATGAACTGAGCGGCATGCCTTTAGTAGCGACGTTGCTTTGACATTTTCTAACTAAATCTCTGAATGCAGCCGAATTTTCAGTCAAATTTTGCAACAATGCTGCACTTTCTAATTGTTTGCTGCAGAATGTTATATAAGCGGTCATTCTAGGCAACTAAAACAATGAATAAAATTATAAATAGATCATTATTTTAAAGCTTAATAAAACCTATTTTAAATTATTTGTTATGTTTAATGAGAAAGTAAGAATTTAAGAATTTTTTAACTCCATACAAAAACTTTTATAATTATGAAGGAATGAGCGTATATTTCGTCTTCAGACTACAAAAATAACACATTACACTTATATTCTACTAATACATATTATTTACTTAAGTCTATTAATAATTGTACTTTAACTAATAATTGTACTAATGTCTATACTATTTCTTTCACTGTTACATACTCAGGTACTTCTGTATATGCTTTTTGAATTTTTTCATTGATTTGCAGTTTTATTTTTTAGGGATCTTATACATAATTAAGCTTTTGTTTAATATAGTTTCTTTGGTGTTACGCTTCACAAGAAAGTTCAAATTTGTTCTGGAACTATAAGAGTGTATCTCACTATTAGTTTTTACAAGTTTCTGTTACTACTTAGGTACTTGCCCAGTTTTTAATTTATGCACAAAGTTTAAATTATTTAGTTCAATGTGAGACCTCACACTGAGCCAGTTTAATGTTTTTCTCAATTTATTTACACACAGTATTGCACGCATCGTTTTGTTTTGTTGGATTTGGAGCTATCTTACTTGACCTTTATTGGCTTAATTAGTAAAGTACTAGCATAATTATAGTGTGATACTATCAATACATTGTACACTACAATTTTTGCTTTCGTATTTAAATGCTTTGTTGCTCTTGACAGAAAATAGGTACTACTTGACAATTTATTTATCACCTAATATCTATATGCTTATTCAACTTTAAGCGGAGATCTAATGATACTCCCAAATATTTGTATTCTTTACCCATTCTAGGATGCCTTCGCCCCTTTTGATTTCACATATGTACGATTCCGCTCCTCCTATGCACATAGCTTTGATGTTCTCAATGTTAACCAACATCTTGTTCTGTTCAAACCATGCTCTGAGTCTCGACAGATTCCCATTTATCATTTCTACCACATTATCTATCTCCTTCCCCACAGCATATAATAGCGTGTCATAGGTAAATAGATGTAGTTTAGCATTCATCTCTATTCTACTGATGTCAGTCATATATATAATAAACAATAGGGTCCTGTTTACTGCCCTGAGGAACTTCTACCTTCACTTCCAATTTCTCTGAAACTTCATTACCCCATTTTACTCCTTCGTATCTATTCTTTAATCTTCAATTCATTTAAGAGCCTGTGCTCGAATTCCATACATTTATAATTTCTTAATCTCATTCTACAGTTTCGAAAGCCCTCTTTAAATCTAAAAAATTGCCACAATCGTATGCTCCTTGTCCCTTTCCATATTCCAATTATTTATAATTAGCTGTAAGGGTGTTTCCGTGGACTGTATATTGCTGAATCCGGATTGTTCTTCAATTAGTATGTCTCCTTCTTCGACAAATCCGATTAGCTACGTGTATACCACCTCTTCTATTATTTGTTCTATTGCGGGTAGAATGTTGACGGGTCGCTGATTGCTATCCTTATTTAAATTATCCTTCTTGCGAATTGGTATTACCGTGGAAACTTTTAGCTCATCTGGTATTATTCAAGATGTTATACATTAGTTCACTATGTTAAGTAGTGGATAACCAATAGTAACCAATAGTCTTCAATTAATTTTATGTATTGCTTTCATTAGTCATATTAGACAGTTTTCTTAGATTGTTTAAACTAATCCCTTCAAATGTATTCAGTATGTTATTTATGTTTTCTTCTACTTGGAGAGTTGGTTCGACGTCGTTTTTGCTAATCTGCCTGAGTGATTCCACACTGACAATGAAGTGCTTATTTAATTCATCGGTTACAGTTTTTTCTCCATTATACCACCTATTTCCATTTCTTTTATTACTCCCCCGTTGATTTTATTCGTTATTTCTCTCAATTTAATCCATAATTTCTTGGTGTCGTTTTTACATGCTTCAATTTGATCATCATAATATGTTCTTTTCTCTTGTTTCACTACATTTACCGCCCTGTTTCTAAGTTCCTTGTACAGTACATGTGCGTCTTGTTGTTTGGTATATTTAAACTATCTAAATTGCACATAACCATTTCTTAGCGCTTCTTTGGTTTTCCTAGTGAACCAATTATATTCGGTTCGTTTTGAATATACCGCTATTTTAGAGTTTAGTGCTTTTTGCTCCAGCATAATTTTTGACAAAGGTCTGGTATAAATGATTTACATTGTCTTCTTAATATTGCCAATTACATGTTATAAGATATTGATTCAGAGAATCAGTGTTCACAGTTTTTTTTTCCAATATTTTGTATTCCAAACTAATTGGTTCTTGCAGAGTAATTCTATGCAATAGATGATCACTTATTTTGGGTTTGTCTATAACTTCACACTTTAGATGACTGTCATTAGAAATAATTAAATCAATTAATGTGCTTGTAGTATTCGTAATTCTAGTAGCTTCTAGTAATTCTAGTATTCGTAATTCTGCTTTAATTAACTGTTTTAAACCTTGTTAGTTAACAATTGAACTCAGACGTTTCTGATGACTGTTTTAATTGAACCAATTTGTATTAAAATCACCATCAATGATTATGTTATTGTTATCCACTTCTTCATTAAGTTATTAAAATTTTCTTCTAATTTATCTATAAATTCGTTATCATTGTAACTAGGCGATTTGTAGTATCCTTGTATATAATAAGTTTCTTTTGCCAATTTGGAAACTACACTTAGTGACTAGTATCTAATGACATTACACTCTGCTCTATGGTTAACCACTTGTACATCATCTTTAACATATAGAACTACTCCTCGGGTCCTGGGGTTTTTGAGTTACATAATAACGGAATATCCAAGTACATTTATTTCTATATCTTCAATGTCATTCGTTATCCTAGTTTCTGTAAGCCATATATCCACGGGATACCTATTCTGCAGAAAAATTCAGAATCATTTTTGTCCATCATCAGTTACATAATTTTCATCAGTATTTCTTTTCTTCCGGATTTAGACTTATATAATTATCTTGAAATAAACTATTAATGATTATATTGTCATCTTTGCAAATCTCTTCATCAACTACACTCCATAGTTTAATTTGTTAAAAGTTTCTCGGATTTTCAATATTAACTTTCTGCTCCAGTTTTTCTTCCATTTGTGTTTTAACTTTTTCAACATTTCGCCAACTTTGGCATCCTAATATTACTTCCCCATTGCGCCCTATTCTGCATTAAGCTAATCCACTCTTTAATTTATTTAGCTCCATATTCCTTTTAATTTCTGTCAATAAACTCTCTCCTGATGTTCTTTGTCCTACCCTTGGTTTTACCACTAACACTTTCTCATTCACCAGTCAATTTGCTATTTTATTTGCATATGATATCTATCCTGTTCGTTCGTATCTTTTTCCTGTACCACATGTTGTGCTAAATCAGTGTTACTTCTATTACTCTTTTGCCACGTCTTTAACATTTCTATATTTTTGTTCATGAGCATCACGCACTTTTTCAACAGCACTCTAGTCTCTTCTTTGGCCGATCTTGCATTGCTTATCGCAAAACTTAGTCATTTCGAGAATGTAAACTTAATGAAAACTTTTGCTCTACTAAACTCATTCCAATGCAGCTTATTTGATACCAATTCACACAGACACCATCACGTCCAATACAGCTATTATCAGAAATTTGGTCTCCACTCAGTCTGCAGCTATACAATTTCTTTTTTCAATTTGGCGCCATTATTCTAAGTTACGATGATTGTTTTAGGTTAATATATTTAAACGTGTTTTATTTTGCCCCAAAGGTCCATAATAGCTATACATTATACGCAATACCCTTTGCTGCTTTCAAATCTGCTTAAACTTTTTGCATCTTCTTTGATATCCCGTTCGAAATTACAGAAAAATAAAAAGCAACACACACACACATACACACACACGTCACGTCACGTTGTACAAAAAACCTGCTATAAAACAAAAAACAAGCAAATTTAAAATATTTACTGTATACATACGTGCTGGCATATAATATCTCCAATAACATCGCTAGACGTCGATTTGTTTCGATTCAACAGGTCCTCCAGAAATGTCTTATTGCATTGTAAGATTTCTCTCCAATTGACGAAAATACCTTGAATATCTTTCTTATCAATAATTTTACTTTCTACCAAAGGTATTTCAAATACTCGGTGCACCACTGACATGTCTTCAATATACCCCTTTTCAGTTTGAATAAATTCACGAATACTTTCTTTACGCGTTCGATTTGACAAATCTTGAAGCTCCGCAATGTTGTTATTCGCTAAGAAACCATAAAAAACATTTATCAAATATTATAGAGTACTGAAAATAATAATAGATAAATTAAACTGAAAACAAGGTTCAAAATCAAAATTTCCCTTGTACTTTTGCACAATGAAAATAAAAAGAATGATCCATCAATTCGCTATCGGTTCCAATTCTTTTGGGAAGTATATAAATCTTGGTAGAAAATGAGTCGTTGATCTGAGATGGTGTACTGAAATTAGGCAACAATTTCTGGTAAACAAAAGGTTGCATACCTAATAGTGACAGCCATTCGATTTTCCAGTAAAAAATGCGAAATCAACCGGGAAACGAACCTTCTTTTTTGAATCGAAATCATTGAGCAATTTTCTCTGATCAGCTGGCATTCAGCATTGAAAATTTTCCTACCTGACTGCTATGTTTAAGGTCTCCTACTGGAATCGTCGCTAAGCCACACACAACGAAATAAAAATTTCCAATACTAATTCAATTCAATATTTATTCTGATTTCGCAAGTTTAATAATAAATTTTGGAGAAACCTGTTTTCATATCTAATTAAATAATCTTAAACAAGGAAAAAATCTCATACACCATATACATAACTCTATGTTTGATTCCATTCAACTATAAAGCATCACAAAGCAGTAAAATGGGTTATGGTTGAAACCAGTTAGGGCAAAAGAATAGGTTGGAACCTACCAACGTTAAACGGGAGTGGAACAGAATACTCAAATAAAATAAAATAAAATAATCTTAAAACTACAAGGGGAGATCAATATAAAAGAGAAATAAGGCTTCTATGAATAAAAAATAAATAAATAACTTGTCAAAAAAATAATAAAGGATTTAATAAAATTATTATTGAATACTTCAATTGAATATATTGATTGTATATAACATATATCCGAAATTTTAGAGATGATATAACAATAACAATAAACAATATAGTTTTACGCTTTTTGGATAAGTTGAGTGCTTTTTGCTAATTGAAAGTTTAT
This sequence comes from Adranes taylori, assembly GCA_009867245.2. Lineage (NCBI taxonomy): Eukaryota > Metazoa > Arthropoda > Insecta > Coleoptera > Staphylinidae > Adranes > Adranes taylori. Next base: position 7,021 of record WYDF02265575.1, read on the forward strand.
AAGAATTATTATAATAGGCTTCATAGTATTTACTACAAGAAAATTATATGCTAAAACAGTAATTCCTTACTAAATATTCAATTTTATACTTAGAATAATAATATAAAATACAACTATGTATATTCGTAGTATTGCTCGTAAATAAATATAACATAATAAAATATAATAATCTCAAATTAAAATCCATAATAATTATAATACCAGAGAGAATTATAAAATATAAGAATATTGATCAATATAGTTGCAGTAAAACAATTGCTTCATATTACAAATATTTTAAAATAGCTTATGCAATTTTTTTAACTTTATAAAAGTTAAAAAAATACGATGAGTGAAATGAGGGAATGTTGGGCTTTGTTTTCAAGCAGTTGACTTCATTAAATAATACTGTCTTTTAACAAAATTTCAATGGTATGGAATTCAGTCAACATGCTATCGCTGATTTAACTCGTAACCAACTAATAAAGAGCCTTGTTAAAAGTTAATTAACACACTACCCAAGAATGAAAGATTTGTTCCTGTATTTCGTTATATTTTTCTTATATTAAACGCCCGCACACGACATGAGCGACATCAAACTGAATATTAAAATGTGTCAAGTTGGCAGATAATTTAAAGTGTGCTGTTTTGAAGGCACAATCATGGTAAACTTCTCCAGGTTTCTTCTCCAGGTACCTAATAATCGCGTATTTCAATATATGCAAAAACCTCCACCACCTTTGCTACGAGATAGTACCTTCATCAGGTCGATTTCACAAACGCATACTCCACTCTTGTACATAATGGCGGAGTATATATTATTCACCAACCAATACAGTAAAATCAGATGTTCCGACATTATGAATACAAAATAAGAAACTTTAAACGTGCTGTACATTGTACTGGGTCGGTGCATAATTGTTGCGGAGTTTTTCGCAACATTTTTTTCCTTTAAAAAATTGGCGTTCTTAATTTCTTTCTGATAAAAATTATTCTCTCTTTATACTTGCAGAAAAGCCGTATAGAAAATCATATCCAATTTCTTCATATTATGATCTACCACTACGAGAAAGATAAGAATGCAGTACAGACATTTCGCGACCTCAACGAACTATTCGGCGAAGGAACAATCAGTGCTTCAAGAAGTTCAAATTGGATGATACAAATCTCACAACTGAAGAAGGAAGAGATAAACCATCAAATTTCGACGACCAGGCACATTTGGCAGCCGTGGAAGAGGACGAAAGCTTGACAACAAGAATGTTGGCCGAAGTCTTCAATGTGGACATTCGACCATGGTTCCTCGTCTCAAAAAGCTCGGAAAAGTATATAAAGAATAAAATTTCAGTGCTATAGAATTAAGTCAACACGCTATGAGTGATTGAACTAGTAACCATCTAATAAAGAACTAATAAAGCACCCAAGAATCTAATATTTGTTCGAGTTTTTCGTTATATTTAAAACAAACATTTGACTTATATTGAACGCCATCAGACGGCATGCGGAAAATACAACTATTAAAATTGAGTGAGATCAAATTGAATGTTAAATTGCGTCAAGTCGGCAGATAATTTAAAGTGTGTTGTTTTGACAGCACAGTCCTGGTAAATTACTCCAGGTTTCTTCTTCAGGCCCGTACCGAACCCAATAATCGCGTATTTTAATATATGCAAAGACGCAAGCATTCTAAAGATAAAGTTTGATAGCAGTCCGAGTTGATCGCGTCAGATAGACAACTTTTATAATAAGTTAACCTCTGCCACCTTTGCTATAATTTTGAATCAGACCTGAATCAGTAATCACTTAACGAACGCGTAACCATGTGGACTTCACGAACGGTGAATAATAGTATAATTCTATACTATTATTCACAAACCAATGCAGTAAAATTAGATGTTGGGACATTCTGAACACAAACTAAGAAACTTTAAATGTTCTGTACATTACACTCTGTCGGTGCATAATTATTGTGGATTTTTTTCGCGACTTTTGCAATTGGCGTTTTTAATTTTTTTTTTATAAAAATTCTTTTCAGTTGCTGAAAAGCAGTATCGAAAATCATATCTATATTCGTCATACCACTTCGAGAAAGGTAAGAATGCAGATTTCGCGACCTCAAGGAACTTTATGGCGAAGGAACAATCAGCAAAATCCAAGTTGCTTCAAGAAGTTAAAATCGGATATACGAATCTCACAGATAAAGAAGGAAGAAATAAGCTATCAAATTTCAACGACCACGCACATTCGCCAGCCGTGGAAGAGGACGAAAGGTTGACAACAAAAATCTTAGCCGAAGACTTCAATGCAGACCATTCGACCATTGTTCGTCGTATCAAAAAGCTCAAAAAGTATGTAAAGACAAAATTTCAGTGCTACGAAATTAAGTCTACACGCTATGAATGATTAAACTAGTAGCCAACTAATAAAGAACAAAGGAAGCACCCAAGAATCTAATATTTGTTTTTCGTTTTATTTAAAACAATCCTTTAACTTATATTCAACGCCATCACATGCGGATAATACAACTATTGAAATTGAGCGACATCAAACTGAATGTTAAAATGCTTCAAGCTGCCAGATAATTCAAAGTGTGCTGTTATGAATGCACAGTCCTGATGAACTTCTCCAGGTTTCTTTTGCATACCCGTACCGGACAATAATCGCGTATTTTAATATGTACAAAAACGCAAGCATCATGTAGATCACATTTGATATCAGTCTCAGTTGATCTTATCACGTAGACAACTTTTACAAAAAGTTAACCTCCGCCATCTTTGCTGTAAATAAATTATGAATCGGACATGAATCATGTCGACTTCACGAACGCGTACTACGAAATATATTGACGGAGCATATAATTCTGTACTATTATTCAACAACCAATAGAGTAAAATCAGATATTCCGACATTCTGAACACAGAATAAGAAACTTTAAATGTTCTGTGTATTGTATTGGATCGGTGCATAATTATTATGAAGTTTTTCGCAACTGTTTTTTTTTAATTGGCGTGTTTTTAAATTTTTTATCATAAAAATAACCCTCTGTTTTCAGACAGTGGAAAGACGTATCGAAAATCATATCCATATTCGCCATATTATGCTCTACCACTTCGAGAAAGGTAAGAATGCAGAACAGTCATTTCGCGATTTCAACGAACTTCTTGGCGAAGGAATAACCAGCGAAAGCCAAGTTCAAAGATGGTTCAAGGCGTTCAATAAATTAAAAGATGAAAGATCGTTCGAGAAAGATGGAAGATGATTCAAGTTGAAAGATGGCCCAAGAAGATCAAAACTGACGATGCAAATGTCACAGAAGAAGAAGGAAGAGATAAACCATCAACTTTCGACGACCAGGCACTTTCGCCAGGCGTGGAAGAGGACGAAAGCTTGACAACAAGAATGTTGGCCCAAGAGTTCAATGTGGACCACTCGACCATCGTTCGCCGCCTCAAAAAGCTCGAAAAAGTATGTAAATTAGCTGGATGGGTCCTTTATAAACTCTATGAAAACAACAAAGCCCAAGTGTCCGAATTTTCAGCGATTTGCTGCAGCGAAACGAGTAAACTCCGTTCCTAAGGAATCTCGTCAATGGGGATGAATCTCGGCTTCTCTTCAGAAACGTCAAAAAAAAGAAGGTTTGCGTTTCGAGAGGAGTTTCATCCAAAGGAATATCGAAAGACGTCCACTGTAAGAAAGCAGTGTGGTGTGTTTGGTGGAATAGAAGCATCCATTTGGAAATCACCTCAAACGGGGTTTGTTACCTCAACAAACTTTTCGGCGAATGAACAATCAGCAAAATCCAAGTTGCTTCAAGAAGTTCAAATCGGATGATACAAATTTCACAGATGAAGAAAGAAGAGATAAACCATCAAATTTCGACGACCTGGCAGGCGTGGAAGAGGACAAAAGCTTGACAACAAGAATGTTGGTCAAAGACTTCAATGTGGACCATTCGACCATCGTTCGTCGTCTCAAAAATGTCGGGAAAGTATGTAAATTGGCTGGATGTGCTCTATAAACTCTCAGACAACAACAAAGCGAAAGTATCCGAATTTTCAACGATTTGATGCAACGAAACGAGTAAACCTAGTTCCTAAGGAATCTCGTCACTGGAGATCAATCGTGGCTTCTCTCCAAAAGCGTCAAAAGAAAGAAAGTTTGTGAAGAGTTTCACCCAAAGGAATGTCGAAAGGCGTCCACTGTAAGAAGGCAGTGTGGTGTGTTTGGTGGAACAGAAGCATCAAGTGGGAAATCATCGCAAACCGGATTTGTTATTGGTGGAATGACGACGATGAGCGTCAACAGTACCGGATTACGGACAAAAACGGCAAGCAGCAATTAAATATCATCAGCGATCTATCTGGCTGAACTTGACCACATTCACACTGCAATCGAAACGAAAAAACTGCATAAAAAACCCATATAATCTTCCAACACAATAATATGTCTACAGATGTTAAGCGTCGTGTCGTTGAATGTATCGCTAGTAAGGACTGGAACTGCTTCCTCATCCGCCATATTCTCCCAGCCTACAGACTATCACGATAACCGATTGCTGAACAATTAGCTCACGAACAAAGGTTAAGACGACTTGGATGGTCGGTGGGTGCGATTAAAGAGTGGACTGCCTCTAAGAACAACAACTTCTTCCCTCGTAGAATCGATCGGCTGTCAAGCAAGTGGGAAGCAGTGATTGAAGTAAATGGTGAATATCCTCCGGAATAATCATTAAAAGATGTTATTGTTAAATGTTGTTATGTTATTTTCTTGAATAAAATTTGTTTTAAAAAAGCCGCAATAATTATGCACCGATCCAATATGTTTCTCGTACAGGCTTATGCAACATGAGAAGCAAATGACATAAAAATGCCTAATGAAAACAAAATTTTCATGCATATATATAACACAATAAATAAAGCAATAAAGTAAATCTATTGCTACGTGAAAAGGAGTCTGGAGGAAGTTGGCATATGCATGTAACTCCTAGGACTTGCAAAGTAAAAATGTTTAAGAGCCGTTTCTAATATGTCATTCAGAGACAGTTCATGTTAAATAGGAAAATGCACATGTATTTACTGCACGAACGATGTACACGTGGCATTTGCTTAAAAATTTCCAAGGTGTGCTGCAACTCATCTCATGCTATAAAGCAAGAAAGATTTAAAAAACAAGTTATATCTGGCAACGTTACGATATCTGGTATAATATTTTAAGTGCGCTCCATAGTACAAATGGCCGCCATATCAGTAAGCCAATTAAAATAGAAGATTTTAACGTTCATCTCGAAAAAAACTTTTCATATACATTTTTTAACTGTCCTATATAATTGTAATTATGCAGACAATTCTAAAACATTCAAGATCCTATAAAATTTTGTTGCATTTGTTTTATTTTATAGCTGAAATATCATGATAGTCATAACAGTTCGAACTATCGATACAACTGAATAAAATATCGAGTTATTTAAAAATTTTCAATAAATATATACAAATATTGACCAATATACTATTAGTAAGGTGGATGTTCACTATATTAAATTAAAAAGTGTAATTTAATTAAAAAAAAAAACATAAATAGGTAATATCTTACCGTGAAGCACCCACCCTACCGTAAAAAAGAAAAATGAGTATATAATTGCTGAGAATTGTATAATTAATAAAACTAAACGTATAACTTAGGATTATAACAATGTTTAAAACTTAATCAAATTTGCTTGTTATCAATAAACAAATGAGCAAAAATTAATTTAAAAAATCACAATAGGGATAAATGAATTAAAAATTATTTAATATATTTTTCCTCTTTAATTCTTAAGCAGAGATTCAATTTACTTGAAGAACACTTTACTTTAGACTTATGTGATATTGATATTCTTATTTAAATTAAATATCATTCGTTTAACTAACTAATATTTAAATTTGATCTTGCTACATAAAATGCTAATCTTCTTGATATTGCAGATATGTTATGTATGAATCTTTTATTATGCTGATTATGCATTATGATTTTCTATTAAAAGAATGAAATTAAAAAAAATCATTCTTAGAAACTAAAAGAATTAATAAATTTTTAAAACTTGCTGTTTTTATTACTAAAAAGAAAAACAAATAGGGAAAGAGACTGTCAAATAGATGAATCTAGAAAGCATTATCATATCGAAGAATAATTACATTTAAAGATGTCACTTTGAATCAATTATATTTGAAGACCTAAAGAAATTGTGTTGATTATTATAATGATAATTGTTTAGACTAATCTTAATCATTATAAGAGTATATAACATTACTTAGTCTATTAAATGTTCTAATATGATTCGTCTTTTTATGATTATAAAATTTAAATAAGAATGGCATATAAATTTGTTAAAAGCTATAACATAGACAGAGTTACATGTTACTAACTGAGAACTATATTTTACTAGAAAATTTTTAAAGTCAATCCACCTGCTTCTTATTTAAGATAGGATGGGTGCTATTCGTAATCTCCTAGAAAAAAAAAGAATATTTTAATAAATAGTATAACCTAACAACATTCACTAACCGTATGGAATATAAATTATACAACATAATATACACATGTTAATTTATTTATTTTCGCTGAACAGCATATACAAATAAAAAATCTGTGGACGTGACCGCCACCTCATCTTTCATCTAGTGGAAGTCATACATTTCTCTCTTATTATATTGTGCATAAAACAAAGGTTGATCTTTTTAGTTTTGACTGTCACCTTATAACTCTTCTATTAAATTCTATTAGCACAATATTGTTCAAGGTAACAATCTATAGAAATCTTTCTGTTCGAGAACATTAAAATAGTAAACATTAGCTGTATTCAAACATTTATTTAAATAACATTTTCAAAACAGTAATCAGTAGCGAATTTAGAGGAGGAGGTTAACCAAATTCAAACCACCATTTTATTCCAAATTTAAATTATACTAAAAAATGAAATAAAATCATTCAGGTATAATAGATATTTGATCACTGATCAGTTTGAACCCATCCAAAAATTATAATTTGGACAGGCTACTGACAACTAAATTTATTAAATTCCAGAAGTACCATATTGTATAGGAATAATGTGTATTTATATGTAGAGTTTCGGTTACCATAGTAACCGAAACGCAGAGTATTTAAGATAATAGAAGCTATATCTTTGGAACCTTAGAGTTAGTGCCTTCATGTGTGGTATTATTTAAAACAGACTAAGAAGAGTTATCAAAATGCATTAATTGAATTAATTTGGAATATATCAATCTGAAACCATTAGAGTTGGACTGGAACCATTAGAGATGGTATTATTTGAAACAGAAACACAAGGGCCATCAAAATAAATTGATTGAATTAATTTAGAATATATTGATTTGAAACCATTAGAGGTGGTATTTTTATAAACAGAATCTTAAGGGCTATCAAAATATATAAAAATATACAGGGTGTTACCAAAAGGTTTTAAGAAATATTTTTTATTGTTCAAATCCCTAAGTTTCCCTAAGTTTATTTTTTAACTTTCATAGGAACCGAGATATTTAAGGTACTACAATTTGCTTTCAAGGTCAAATTACTCCCAAATTGCGTGTGCGTTTTGTTAACTCTCTTGAATATTAAAGAAACTTTTGGCACAAGAAATTAAAAAAACTTACAAGAGCCGTTTTCTAGAAAATAGACCATAAAGTTTGCAAAACAAACAACACCCTGTATATGTGTTAAATTGTAGTTTTAGAAATAAATATTTCAAATAAAATTGAAGGGATTTAGGTAGCATATACAATGAAGTTAATTCGAATGTCCAATCTCTTATAGTTTCTGAGATATATTGAAAAGTTTGTTAAACTTTAAACATGGCAACGTCGCGTTCTATACAAGATACAGACATGGGACTAATTGTACTATTCAATTCAATTCAAAAGACCTTTATTGGCATACAAATATATATATATATATATATATATATATATATAGATAGATATATACATCAAATACAAAATCAGAGACAACAAAAAACAAAATGAAATTCATAATAACAATATTAACAAGTTTTAACTTAACTTTGTTTAACTGATTGGGTGGGTCAGAAGGGAAGGCTTATATATTCTTCCATTATTAGCTTCTCCCTTTACCCCCCCTTCCTGATCGCTTCCCCTTTTCCTTTTCCTAGTTTCTCATTTAGTTTCTGCAAATCCTCTTTATCTACTCATTATCCCCTTTCCCCTACTATCTCTTTCTTTCTCATATCTTTTATTTATTCGTTATTCCCTACTTTCTTGCTATTTTTCCTTTATTTCTTTCTCTTTATTTCTATCATTACCTTCATTATTATTTCTCTTCCGTTTCCTTTGTACTCCAAACTCAACCTCCAGTTTTCCTCCACTTTTCTTTTCCCCTCACTCAATTCCATTCCCTCACACTCCTTTACCCAGTGACTTCATTTTTCTTCAGCCCTCCCACATATTCTACACATTCGTTCTTCCTCATTGAACCAAAATTTTTTTTCCTCGTCTTCATTCCCACACTTAAACCTAGCAATCATCCTTTTCTCATACATACTTATTCCTGAAGTCAAATATTCGCACATCCCTTCTTCATTTATTATCCATCTATATCTTTTATTATACTTACTGCTTTCAAACTTTTCCTCCCTTTTCTACGTCCTTCATCCTTCCTATCATTTCACTCACTCCCTCCTCTCCTATTACCAGTCTCTCCCACCACCTAAACCTCGACCATGCTACTCTCTCATTCATCTTAGTTCTGCTCTTAATCCATTCATTCACCCATTCATCGTTCCTTTCTTTCATCATTTCTTCAGTATACACTTCTTTTACCAATCTCCCATTTTCTTATTTCAATATTTTCCTTAGAATAATTTACTATTCTTTTCACTCCTTTAATCCATACTTTATATTCTCCTAACTCCTGCAACACTATTCCACTAGGAGTGTTTCTATCAAAGCCTAGCCTTCTTCACTCTTTCAATCACACATCCTCTATACTAAACTCATCCTTTCTACATTCCCTCCCTCCCTTCTTGCATACCATGATTTTTTTCTCCACATTCACAATTAATCCCCTCCTATCCATATATCTCTTCATTCTTTCTATCATTTCATCCATCTCTTCTTTTCTACTAGCCATACATACTATGTTATCAGTATATGCAAGAGACCACACCCTTTTCTTTCCAACTTCAATGATACCCGCTTGTCCTTTCCTCAAGACCTCCTTCAAATCATCCAGAAATGGACAACCCTGTCTCACACCTTTGTGTGCCTCAAACCATGCTGATACTTCCTCATTCACACTAACTCTCACTTTCGTTCCTTTATACATATTTTTTTACCATCATCCTCATTCACTTTGTTATCCTTACCTCGTCCATTCTATCCCATAGTGTCTCCATCACTATCGTACCAAAAGCTCTTTCAGAACTACAAACAACATATACATTTTCTTCCTTTTAGCAATCTACCGATTCATCACGTAATTAATAATTACTATATTATCGGCAGTACCTCTCCCTCTGACAAATCCACTCTGTGTCTCCGATAATATTTCTTTCCTATTCAGTTCCTTCTCCAATCTCCTATTGATCACCCTTGCAAACAACGTATATAGCCCAACTATAATTGTCACTCCTCTATAACTATCTACTTCCATTCTGTTCCCCCTCATATATACCAGCACTATCTCTCCTTTCTTCCATTCCTCTGGCACTTCACACTCTCCCTTCCATACCTTATTCATCCCTCTCACTAACACTGTCAATCCCGCCTCATTCCAACATTTCCACACTCCCACAGACATCCTATTAAGTCGAGCCGCCCCCCCCCACCCCCCTTTTTCTTCATACTTTTTATTTCTCTTCTAACCTTTTCCACACATATCTCTTCCATATCATTCTCCTCCTCATTACCAATCTCTTCTACCCTAATCTTTCTCCATTCACCTTTCCCTTCATTTTCATCATTTACTTCGTTCTTACACTTTCTCTCCCAATCCTCCATATTCCATTTACACCTTTGCCTTTCTTTTCCTACACACCCTTTTCTTCTCATACACCTCCATAACTCCCTTTCTCCATTTATCTTTCCTATCTCTTCTTCTTCTTCTTCTCCTCTTCTCTAGTGCATTTTATAATATCAGATGTATAGTAATGTGTTCTGCTTATGTTCGGTCAATATTGGATACTCTTCAATAATATGGTCACCGAAATATAATATCCATATAAGCAGAATTGAGATTGCTAACAACATTATTAAATCTTTGTGCTATAAATCAAATATAGTATTCCATAATGATGACTATCTAAACTTGTTGAAATACTTTGTGGGTTCACTATGCTGAAATTCTGTAGTAAATAATTTGAATTATTTTTATGTATAAAGTTATAAATAACGTTAATTACTGCCCTGAGATATTATCAGATATATCTATAAAGGTGCCAGTAAGAGATATGAGGAACCAGCCTTTATTTAGTTGCCCCTTTCACAGAATTAATTACGGTCCCAACTCTTCTCTGAACCGCATAATAGATATATGGAATATATTTTGCTACACAAATGATTTAATTGGTATTCCATATAAACGGTTGTTGAATGATGTCAGACGTTACCTGCACAGTGATTTAGTAGACAATGATAAGCTTTTAGTTTAGTTATAGATTAACTGTTATACCTCACTATTTTTACTGCCACTTTTCAACTTTGTTTATACTGAATATTTTAAGTAATAGTTTCGTAGTATACTCTATTCTTAACCCTTATGTGTTGGTCTATATTATTATAATTGTTTTTTACTTATCTAACTTTGTAATGTACAATTTGTTACGTAAATGGTAAATTTCGTAAATAAATCAAATCGTCAAATCGTACGTACGATATCTACAGACATTGAAAAGGACACCCTTTCTTTTAAATTTTTCAGCAAGAAATTGTTTTGCGCTAAATTGTTCCTTATGAAATGCCTCTTTGAATTACGTATAAACAGATGAAGTGATATCGATACAAGAGACGTACTAAAGTGAGATCGAAAAAGTGTTCAAAACATGAATCCTGTATCTTCCATATACCTATACGTACTTCGTATAAGAAAAATAAAATGTTTGCTTATAACCGCACAGAAAGCTGGATCTGGAGAAAAATAGGAGTTATCTTTCTGCTAACATTCTCAAACAGGCTATGAAATTCTTGAAACAAATATTCTTTCAGATTTTAACATAACTTTGTTCGTCACTTTAACCTAGTTCTATACAAGTTAAATTATAGTGACAGTTATCAAAAATATCTAAATGTTTTAAAATACATAACAGATTATGTCCACTTAAAAAGGCTGCGATTGTTTATCTCCATATGCCATAGGTCTAGAATACATGTAGGTCATAGGTCTGGTACCATTTATGAAAATGTTACATTTCAAAATTTTTATTCAGAAGCTCAAAACTTGCACAATGTCTACAGAAAACTTGAACTCGATTGATATAAAATTGGTAAGGAGCAAGGAAGACTATACACAAAGGGAAGTTGCAAGAGGAAGGTACCTCTTGAAGCATTGCGAAACATAGGAAGTCCACTCACATAATGAGACTTCAATGTAAGAAAAGTAGAGCCGAACTGGATGAGAGAGCGTCAAAAACGGGGTAAACTACAGGAGACCTATGCACAGCAGGTTTAGCTGGGCACCATGAT
>WYDF02265586.1:0-32548 GCA_009867245.2 Adranes taylori
ACGTACTACAAAAGTACTAACTATCTCACTCGCACATAAATGCTAGTCATATATATAAAATCAAAAGCGTTCTAGACACAAATACGACAGACAGACGGACGGACAACATTAGACGTTTATATATAAGTATATAGTGTGCGACCGATTTCGCCTATTTTAACACATGCATCGTCAGGCAACTACAAAGATTTATAGTATACTTTGATTATAATTAAATTAGTAACAATATTACTTACAATTTTATTATTTGTTTTGTTTAAGCTGTTGGTTGTGTGAGTTTTATGTGTAAACTGTCGTCTTATGTGTTTAATTAAGTGGGAATGGCGAGTGCGTGTATGTCATGTGTCATTTGCATAGCGCATTTATGTATAGTTGGTTTCGTTTCGGTGTATTTTGGTGTAATGTTTTTCTTTGTATGACAGTATTGTACTGTGGTTTGCTGTGGTATCGGTATTGTTTTATTAGGTTTTGTTGTGTGTGCGTTTAAGTACAAAAATATAGGTATTTTTTGTAAGTATAGTTGATCGTTTATGCAGTTGTGGTTAGACTGTTTTCTTAGTTTTTCTATTTCTATGGCTTCGAGTAATGTTAATTTGGTTCCTTTCTTTCCTTCGTGTAGTAGTGTCATGTTTTCTATTTTAAATTTATTGTTGTTTTCAAAGCTATGTTTTCCTACGTTTGAGGTGAATTTTATTTGCTAGGTGCTCTTTGAATCTTACTTTTATTGGGCGTTTTGATTCTCCGATGTAGGTCGTGTTGCGATCATTGCATGTAATTTTGTATACTTCGTTTTTGTCTAGTGTGTCTGTTTTCGTTTCCGCGTTGCATATTAGTTCTGATATTTTATTCTTAGTGTTGTAACCGCATTTTATGTCAAATTCTTTGAGTTATGTGTCTGTTCTTTTGTTAATTTTGCCTTGATATGTAAATTTTCTATAGGTAATTGTGTTGTTTTATTTTTTTGTTTTTTGTGTATTTTCTTTTGCTGTATTGCGTTTTTCTATTTTGTATTATGTTTTATTTATTATGTCTATGGGGTTTTCCGTTGTTTTCTGCTATATCTATTAGCATGTTTTGTTCTTTTGATTTCTCTTCTGGAGTTAATGGTCGTTTATTCATTCTGTTTATGTATGCGTTGAGTGGGTGGTGAGAATCTGCTGGCATCATGACGTCTCTATATGTGGGTTTCCTGTAGATACTATAGCTAAAATTTGTTAAAATTTCTGAGACGGTTATGTCTAGGAAATTGAGTTTATTGTCTCTTTCTAGTTCTTTAGTGAAGTTTAGTTTGGTGTGTATGTTATTTATATCTTCGTGGAATTTATTTAGTTCTTCGTCAGTTCCATTCCAGATGCATAGTATATCGTCCATGTAGCGTTTCCATATTATTATATGTTTGGCTGAGGATAGGTTGTGTATTTTAGTTTCTATGTTGTCTATGTATATTGTGGCTAGGAGTCCTGATATTGGTGAGCCCAGTGGTGTTCCGTCTTCCATTTGATATATATTTTTATTGAATGTGCAAAAGTTTTGTTGGATGCAAAGTTTTATGAGTTTCTGTGTATTGTTTATCTCTTTTGTATCTGTTAGGTTATTTTTTAGTATATTTTGTGTTAGGTGGAGTCTATAGACTACAGAAATTAGAGAATTTTCTAAACGCGTGTCTTAGAGAGATTACCAAACAACAACAATCGCTGCTTATCATGTCGCTGAATTATTAGGCAAGGCTTAATTCAAAGTTATGACAGATAAAGTTGCAGTTCAGGGTTTTCGTGCAACTAGTGTTTGTCCAATTAATAGATCAGCCTTCTCCAAACCTGACTAGTATTGAAGCAGAATATGACATAGTCCTTAAAAGCAAATGGGGATAATTCTGCGGATGAGGTTGTGACACCTGCTAATCTCATACATAGATGGCAAAAATTTGAAAATTCACCTGAAACAAATATAGCAACTGCAATCCTATAACCAGATTTGCCAAAACCAAGCACACGTTAATCCGAAAGACAGTTTACCTGTTGCATAACTTACAAAAGATATAACAAATCGCGGACTGTAGCCCCATCGACTTTCTGCTAAATAATTCAGCTTACAAGACATCTCTTAAACTTGCAAATGAGAAAGAAAGAATCACCAAAAGCTTGCCAAAAGAAATTAAGAAACAGTCTCCAAAAATGACAAATAGAAAATTGTTTATCCATCGAGCAAAAATTTCAAGAATCGAAGTGGAAAAGGGTTCCGTGTGAACAGAAATTGAATGCGATATAGTCGATCTTGAGGTTATTTCTAATCCATATATATATATGTGTGTCATACGTACGAACTAGTCGAAAGAGAATCCGTTTCAGTTTCCTGAACTATACCAGTGACTGGAAAATTGAGTCTCCTTTGCGATTCATGCCAGCAACGACTCTCATCCAAACAAAAACATTTCGATGCCCAAGGTGAGTTGTTTTCTTTCTATGATTCATGTAAGCAGTTCCCAATAAAAAGTATCAATCTGTGTTTTGGGGAATCAGTGACATAGTACCGATCGTATCTGGTGTTTACTTATCTCTATCGTATCCGAAAAACGTGTATACCTATAGGTGTACAGATGGTAAATTCGTTACAAAAATCGCAGCAGGTTTTCCTCGCGAGCAGCCATTGCTTACATGTATAATCTTTGTAAGGGAAGTCGACAAATAGGATTTGCTCGGAAGACTATGGTGAGCCAAATTTGGTTTGGAAGCAAAGAAGAGCTGGAGCAGGGAAGAGGAGTAAAGTCAATCGGCTAAAGAGTCCAATTTTCAAAGTCGATTGTCGAGCTTTTGTTCCTCTTGTGGATGAAAAGGACAAGCTTCGAAAACGTTTCTAGGTTAACGTTGCTATCTTAATTGCTCACCACTTTAGAACTGAAGACGCTTTAGAACAGGCTCAGATATTCAGGAATCTGACTGTCTAATTAAAACAGAGCATTGTTAGCGACTCTGCGTGCGCACTAACAAATTTGATTTCTGTCTTGTGTTCTAAATGGAAAATTCTAAATGGATAAATGGAAAGGGCAACAAAGGCTACTAATATAGAGCTTAAAGAAAAATCAAAAGTTAGGAAAATGAGAAAAGAACCAAATCTGAAGAAAATTATGTATAAGGAGGCGTCCTGTTCAGATGATTATGACGAATCTATTTCTAACAATCCATCAATTATAACAGATCAGGTAGGAGTCGATCGACAGAACGAAGACGCGGAGTGCTCATTTGGACTCTACTGCTTTTGAGATAGAAGTCTACATCTACGACTTTTGTAGATAAACTTGTATGAACTATTTTAAATTACTATTTTTACATTATAATTTATTAAAGTTTATTGAACAACTTTTGCTTTTATACCGTAGAAAGGCCAAAATGTTTATCTTCTTTTACATTATTAAATTACTTGAAAAATATGAAGGTTAGAATAAATTGTATTTTCAAATTAAAAACATTTCTGAAAAACAAAACTGCCGTAAGCTGCCATTATTCAAACTAGGGAGACATATCCAAGTCAACATTTTCCATATTACCACCTTCTCTACTCTATGTATTACTATTAAATATTACTTGTTTCTTCTTGTACAGATTCATATTTTAAAAATTTGTGCAGACTATCTGGAGTGGACAAAACAATGAAAGAGATACAATGAAATTCATCTTCGCAATCGGTATAATTGTAAAAACACCTCTGCTGAGCGAGAAAACATTTAATTCTCCTTAGTTAGCTTCCAGTGTGCCTCACGCAAATACATAATGTAAACACACGATAGTAATGTCTAGATCCCACGTGTTCACAAGGGCGTTTGCGCAAATCTTGTGTATAGACGATGTTCCCCTCCAACAAGGATGAATATTCCCCTCTCATCTTAGACGCACACCACCTTCGGCTCGTATATGCTTACGAAATTGTATATTCGTTCTAGGACCCTTCCGAACGCTTTATGTTCAATGTGCTTTCTGAAACTAAGTTTTGTGAGTTTCTCCAATACGATCTTAGTTCAAGGAAATGTTACCGGGATGGCGACAGCGGACAGTAAATGAAAATCTATTCTATCTTATGGAATAAATGTATTATTCTTCAAAAGTTGTATAAAACAATACAATGCGTTTCAGGATTAAGCCTTTATTAAAATTTAAAAAAATTTGCAACATGTTGGGCTTTCGCGTAGAATTTCAATTACTCCACAAAATTTGTTTCTTAAAGGCTCACTGTAAATAAACTATTTCAACGATGTCTTAAATGTCTTATTTAAAAGATAATGCGATTCCATGAGAGTTTGAAAGATGATAAAATTCCCAACATTTATTATTTGAAATTTTATTTAAAAAAATAAATAGGGGCGAAGTTATGTGATATTGCCTAAAATTTAAATTTATGAAATTTTTAATTTCATTAAATGATGGAATTTATTTGGAACAAAAATTAAAAAATAATTTTACATCGACAAGTTTTATATTTTTGGAGAAAAATGGAAAAAATATAATTTTTCAACGTCCATCTATTGTATCTTTCACTGACGTACGATGAAAACGTACGAATTCATATCCTGGATCATTTAATGGGGCTTGAAAGGGTTATGGTACTAAGGGCGTCTCATTGCATCGAAGTAATATGTAAACTGAAAAATGCGCCCATTCCATGGCTTTGATTTACATATTTTTTCGACTGTATGGAAAGTCGTCGACTGAACGCAAGGCACATAGTTAAATAGCTTATTTTAGAAAATTTGTCCTAGTTTTTAATCTCTCGTTGTTTTTAATTGAGCGTTACCATCAAAGCACATCTAATCGGGCCTTTTGGCCACATTTTGGAATGCAGTGCTGTGGACTTTATGCTGTGGGCAAAAAACTCCATTTACAGCAATTTGTGAATTCTAATCAATTTTTTGGACCTTAGAAACAACAAACACTTAACAAAACTCTTGTATACAAGTTTTATACGTTTGCAGCAAAATGGAGAAAAAAGCAAGTCTTCAAGGTACAAATCTTGTACCTTTTTCTCGATCCGTCAAAAAAACTCAAATCTACATGTCGGATTGTGATTTTTCAAAATTTTTATTTCAATGCAAAAAACATTTATTTCAATATAATTTTTTAGACATTTATATTCATTGCGTTCTTTCGATGACTTTTATGGAAAGAGCACAATAAAAGATTTCCATGGTTCAGGAATCATAATGGGATCAAGCAGACAAATGGAAAACCACCTGATGATTAATTCCAGAGCACATAATGAACAGTTGCATATAGATAGATCAGATAGAGTTTTGCCTAGTGATCCGGCTAGCAACCGGCGCCAGTCCAATGGGAGACTGGGAAGGTGACTTACGGCAAACAGCCAGCATATGCGAAATCAGTGATTGGAAGACCTAACAAGCTAGAATTAATGAATAAATATGTACATCCACATGGAACGTCAGAGGGCAGCTACAGACTGTCAAATTGTAGACTACTCAAGCAGAAAGTTGACATTTGCGGGCTAGAGGAAACTCAATGAAAATAGAGCGGTCATTTCACGCAATACATAGTTTTCAGTTCAGGTGAGGAAAATAAAAGCTACATCTGATTATCAAAAACTTGCCCAGTATTCATCAGAGTACCATCTAATCAATGACTG
The DNA here is from genome assembly GCA_009867245.2 of Adranes taylori. Lineage (NCBI taxonomy): Eukaryota > Metazoa > Arthropoda > Insecta > Coleoptera > Staphylinidae > Adranes > Adranes taylori. Next base: position 5,632 of record WYDF02265586.1, read on the forward strand.
GTTAATAAAAATCGCGATATGTACTAAACACACTAATCTGCACATGAAGAAGTATAGCGTATAACCAAATTGAGACTATCATCTCTGATACACCCAACAAGGAACATATAACTATCCTGGGTGACTGGAAAGAACACTTGACCGTGGTTTACAATGGAATTATAGTAAACCACGGTCTGGGTAAACAAAACACAAGATGAGAGAGCATTGTACAATTTGTCATAGCGAATGGCTTCACAGTTGCTAAAACTATGTATAAAAATAATAATTTTTATACATAGACGATTATCTAGTTAGACCTCACCAAATGGGATAATTAAAAATCGATAGATTATATCTCAGTCAGTATAAGACGGAGAACCTCTGTCGTAGATCAAGCGCTGACTGCAGATCAAATCACAAACTGCTGAGAGCAGAATTCACAGCAATATACTAAGAGCAGAAGTCAGTGCGGCCCTGAAAAAAGTAATGAACTGAAAAGCCCCTGGAGCAGATGAGATAACAGTAGGAGCACTTAAGGAGCTAGACTACACTGTAGGTAGAAATTTGCACTGTAGTAGGAAAGTGTGTCCAACAGACTGGAACAAATCCATGTTCATATCGATTTTCAAAAAAGCTCACCATCAGAAAAATACTAGAAACATACTTATGCTTTGTGGATTATTCTAAGGCCTTCGAAATTGTACAGTGGAGAGCTTTGTAATACATTTTATTGAAAATGACGGTTCCGCATCACTTGGTTTGGCTTCTCTCCAACTTATAAAAGAATTATTCAGTCAGGGTAAAGATCAATAACAGATGTTTTAAAGAATTAAGCTCAAAGCTGGGGCGCGCCACGGGTGCAACATTTCTCTACTATTATTTAACATGTATAGGGAACACACAATGCGTGAAACCTTTGACGAATGGCAAAGAGGCGTAACAATAGGAGAATTAAAAATAAATAATGTGCAATATGCAGATAACACAGTGTGACCTCAAAAGAAGAACTACAAGGCATAATAGCCAACCTCAAATATTTGAACGAGAGATACGGCCTTAAGCTTAATGAGGACAAAATATAAGTCTTAAGAATTCATAGACGTGAAAGCAACCAACCTGAAATACGAAACAATCAATCATTTTAACTACCTATATGAAGTGATAAAGGATAGTGGGGGATGCGAGAAAGAAATCTGTAGACGTATTGCGATGGGAAGAACGGCATCGGTCTGAGTGAGCAAAATTTGGAAGGACATCAGCATCACAAAGAACACCAAATCGCTGCTTGTTACTTCATTCAAATTTCCAATTGCAACGTAGAGACCGAGATTGTTAAAATAGATGACGCTCAGAGGATGAACCCCTTCCAAATGTGGGTATACCGAAAAATATTGCACAGAATTGCGTAAAGTGGCAACAATGCTCACCACAACAATAAGTAATAGCATACATCGATACTTGTTAATGTGGTAAAAGACAGGGACACAATGGACCGCTTAATTATAGAGGGCAAAAGATCCAAAGGACGATCTCCCACGAGAGAGACTGATTGGATTAAATCAGCCACGGGATTTACATTTGTAGAAGCAACTCACCAAATGCAAGACAGAACAGCATGGCCTGAAAAGATAGCGCAGTTTCATTATGTAACCACGTTCTTACGGAGGACGCTGAACACAGGAGGAGTATATTCATTGTTCTTGAACGAGTGGAGATAGGATCGGGAACGTTTGAATATGTTATAAAAAAACACGTTTTCCTATAGTTTATACGTACATACAGTTTTGTACACATTTTTTTTTGGTAAAAGCAGGCAGGGCTGCGCTTCGGCAGGGCTACTCGCGGCCGAAGCCTAAACAAAATTTGGCGCCCCTGAAAAGCCAAATTTAAGGACAATTAGTCAGTGGGACCTTACCAGTTTAAGAATCATAATCTTACTATTTCCAATCCGGGGCCGAAGCTAGAGGTACAGATTTAGCAACATGGGAACCTAAATTGGAGCCACATCGTGGAAATAGTGTGGCTCCGTTGTCTGACTTTTTACAAACCAGCTCCCCGATCCTGGCACTACTATAAGTGGCAATTGTGCATTATGTAGCATGTAATAAACCTTCTGACTTTCACTATAATAAAGATGAAGTGGTGCACCATTCCTCAAATCATTTTAATGGATCCTTAGAAAGTCAAATATAGGAACAATTAGCATTTCCACTCGATTATTTGGAGCCACCTAAGACCCTCGCCTGGATTCTGATTTTGATTTTGATAAATAAGCAAATAGATATTGCAAATAACTTAAGCGAATTACAATGTGACGGAAGGCACCTTTCAATATCCGAGTGGAACTTCTATCCATAGATATAGAAGTGGTTAATATATTGACCTTGAGCTCTATAAACAAAACGTTTTACAACTGTGGACTTTTCCTGGAGTACACCCCAATTAATCATATGGCATCCCTCCCGCTATTTTATTAAGACCGTTAAAACATAAGTTACATTCATCTTATATTAATAAATAAAACTGCAGTAATAAAATATTAATTTAAAGTATTTGTCAATATTGTTGCAAGAAATGATATGAATTATTGTACTTAAAGTTTTCTAGATCTTTATTTTATACGTTGAACTACAAGTAACAAATCCATCATCTCTTACGTATTATAATTAAAAACTGGACCATAAGTTCTGTTACAATTGAAATCTGAACAATCAAAAATGCTAACCCTATGTAGTCTTATAACTATTATGTTACGCGTTCTAATAAAACCGGTTGTTTTTAAGCGCGGAAAAGAAGACAACAAAAAATTTACCCTTTCGAATATAGCTCAAGAAACAATAGTAAAGAAATTGTATAATAAGAAGAAAAAATTAGACACATAAGGTGTTTAGAGCATCAGGACATGTTGAAAGTAACAAGGAAAAAAATTCTTTTAAATAATCGGTTCCGTTCGTTATTGTCGTTTCATTCTTTTGTTTTCTCGCATTTAATTTTTTTCTTGTTCCTTTTATGGACTATACATCTGTCATATGTAGAATTTTAACTACTATGTGAACCAAATTACTAACATTTCGTAGTTATTATTTATTACTCTTCTTTAAAAAAATATTTTCTATTTTATTACATTATAGATTCTAAATTCGAACGATAACGTAATTAAATAGAGGAAAGATATTCATTAAAAACTATTAAATATTTAAGTAAGTAGGTCTTATTTCGAAAATTGTAATGAAAAGGTATTTTAATAATTATTTGTAAAAATTGGGGCAAGGTGGACACGTGTTTCTAGCATAGGATTATAGGTGTTATCAACACCGTTTCTTATTCCAAATATAGGCCTAAGGTCTCATTGTATCGAACTATGAATCCGACACCTAATCATTAAGCTATGATTGCCCGTACTTATGAAAATTTCTAATTTAAACATTGACTGTATGACTATATATAAGTTTGCAAACATTAAGATGTTATATATTGAATTATTCGCTGTATACAGATATGGTATAATATATTGTATCAGCTATGTGTTATGAATTTGGACGAATTAACACCTTTTACAAATTGTGCTGAACCATTAATGTATGCCAATTATTTGTACGGGCATTCATAGCGTAATGGTTAAGTGTCGGATTCATAGTCCGATGCAAAGAGACCTTACGCCTATAGTTGGAATAAGTAAAGGTGTTGATAACAGCTATAATCCTATGATAGAAACACGTGTCCACATTGTTCCATTTTTTGCAAATAATGATTAAAATGCCTTTTCATAACAATTTTCGAAATAACACCTATTTACTTAAAAATTCTTCTTACTGCGAAAAAGTAAATACTGTTTACATATCTTCACTATTGAATATGTTTTTCTAAATCCAAAATTGAAATATTGAGGAAAATATTGGTGAACAGATTCTCCACTGAACCCATTTACAGTCCGCCACTAACAAGACAATTTACTATAATTACAAAAGTATCAGTTTATAGATCTCATAAAATGTAAAATAAAACTTATAACTATTAACTATTATGTTTTAAGCTTATAACTATTATGTGTTTTCCCGTATGCAGTACTGTCAAGCCAGATTAAGCCTTTGATGCCTTGGAAAATGTTTTGAAGTTCGAGATTTCAACGATAGAGAGCGTATCTGCAAGGTTGAAATCATTATTTAAAACTAAATAATGATTTCTTGCAAAAATGCCCCATACAAGGTATACTATTAGTGCCGAAGTTAAAAGGATATATATATATATGTATATTTGTGTGAGGTTACAATTGTAGATGTGCTATTCTTAAAAAAACAGAATTTTTGAGATCGGTTTACAAATATGTTTTCTATTTACATGGGTGTTTGCACTGTGTCACACTGTACACTAATATTAATAAATGTAGGAAGAAACAGAAAAATAATTAAATTACTGAAAACAACGGTGCTCCTACCCCAAAATATTGCTTATTTTATACAAAGCACTACTTTATTCAAAATGTGACGCGTTTCGAAACTTCAACTGTGTCATCATCAGACTACTAAGAAGATGAGACAAAGGAAACGAATTTTAAATCAACATCATTAAGCAAAATTATTAAAATTAATTATGTTATGAAGTCTAATGGTCAATACACAGTAATTATTGTAATTAGTTAAGTTGTGATCTTAAAACAATAAATCAGTAATACGTGCCATTAATATTTAGAAATTGACATTAGTGTATTATTTTTTTTAAATATCATAATGAGAAACGATATATATGAAACACCAATCATAGAAAATAAAAAAAAAATCTAATTATACAATTGAAATATGGGTTAAAAATTACAATCCTTAACTAAACGTAATTTCCAAAATAATCAAATTTGTTGAAGCTAATTAAATACACATTTTTTATAAAATAAATTTTTTCTAAAAATTCCTTAATTTAAAAATGAATAATGAATTTTTTATTAATAATGTTAATTTAAATAGGTAAAACCAATTTGATTAGCAATTTGAAATTTACGTTTGGGTAAGGATTGTGATTTTTTAATCCATATTTCAGTTGTATAATTGCATGTTGACTTTTATTCCATGATTCAAATTTTAATCACGTGAATTTTCTACTACAATTTAACTAAAGTTTGTTGGTTTGGATTTTCACATTTATACTTTCTTATTTTGTCCTTTTCTTAAGTACTTTCTTACTCTAATGTCAATTTCTAAATTGTTAAGTTGCGCATTACTGATTTATAGTTTTAAGATCATAACTACTTTAATTCTAATAAAAATTATTAAGACAATTAAACTAGATACGGTAATTATTATAAATAGTTTAATTGTGATCTCATGAAAATGTGATCTCATGTGCTCTCATGAAAATTAAGTAACAAGAGCAAATTCACGTAATTAAAATTTGAATCATAGTAAAAAATTACAATCCTCAACAAAACGTAAAATCCAAAGTAATCAAATTTGTTTAAACTAATTAAATTAACATTATTCATGAAATAAATCTTTTCTGAAAAATTTCTTAAATTGAAAATAAAATTTTTCATTAATAATATTAATTTAATCAGATTGACTCAAATTCATTACTCTGTAATTTACGTAAGGTAAGGATTGTGATTTTTTAATTCATCTTTCAGTTGTATAATTATACTTAGATGTTCAGATTTTTAGATTCCATTTTTATCACTTGAAGTTTGTCTTTTAGTTTAATTACACTTTTGGTTTGGATTTTCATGTATTTTCATTATTTTTCTTTCCAAAAAAAAAATATATATATGTTTTTACCCTAAGGCTGTAAATTTCTAAATTTTAAAGGTGCTAGTTACTGATTTCTGATCTTCATTAAATTAAATCAGAATTAAATTAATTTTAATATCCATGAGACTTCATGTTACTCGTCAATTTTAATAGTATCACTTACTTATGTTCAATTAAAACTTATTTCCTTTTTGGTCTGATAATGACACAGCTGTAGCGTCGAAACGCGTCACATTTTATTCCGCTTTGAATAAAATAAACAATATTCTAAAGCAGGAGCAGCGTTGTTGCCTTAATTAAATATTTACTCCAAAAACCACGCGAATCTGTTTACATTGATATAAAAAGTAATTTTGTAATTATTTTGGGAGGTTTATTAAAACCATTTAGCATTTTGTAAATGAACAATTTAAAGATCAATTTAAGTAAAATAATTGCTCACATTGTACACCGATTCAATCTTTAAACTCTAACATCTGTTTGATTTAAAATTGTGTTTTTCGTTAACTATATTTGAGCGTGTACTTATATTCACGCTTAAGCATATGGAAGAGAAGGCAAATTATCATGTCGTTCGTAAACAAAAAAAAAATTAAAAATATCGTGTAATAAAAGGAAAAGACTGTTCAGAATTCTTTTTTACATATAAGTAATTTATTTTGTTCTAATTATAACGTTAATGTTGTTCCTTTTTATTTGTATTTCTCCAGTAATTATCGAGAAAATTGTGTACAATTCTTTTTATCTTTTCAAATATAGTTATTATTTTAAAAAGATGTTTCCAGTTAAGTTTTATTATTCTTAATGCTATTATTTTAGGAATATGGCTTAGATCTCATTCCCCTTAGTTTTGTATAATTTGTATGTTTACATTGTTTTCGTTTTTATTCGTTCTTACTATTGATTAATACTACAGGCACTATCCAATTAATTTACGCCAATATTTTCATTTATGAAAATTGGATCATCTTATCTACAATATAAACTTATTTACTTAAATGTTGTTATACAAAATCATTGAAAGTTTTCGGCTATAAAGCCATCATCAGGAGTAGTACAAAATACTAATATTATTTAAAGTTAAAGAACTAAATATTTTACAATATTAAGTTAAAAAAAAATATTTTATATAAATTTATTTTAATTTTAGCAGTATTTCTCCATTTCAATATGATTTATGTATAAAGCAAATTTCTGCCAGATCTCACTTTCTAGAAGGACGAAAGGAAAAAGTTGCCGCGAGGAAACGTACTAGAAGCAAAGGGGAAAAGAAAGTAGTTTTTTTTGCGCGAATAAGTTTTGCGCTCCAGTGTGTTAGAGAGAGAAAGAATGAAAAAGTAATTTAAGTAATAGGCGTTTTAATAGGCCGAAGTGAGATGCAACATACTTCTGTCGAAATTTAGTACGAAAGTTGGCGACGCGGTTGACTTAGAAATTTGAAAGCGAAATATCTGTAAAGAGGAGATTCAGAATTTTATTAGATTTTGATAAGTTCATGATTATTACGTGTAGTTTTCTTGTTTATTTTTATTGTGTGAATTATGGCAGTTCTGCAAAAGTGATTATTGATTTATATTCTTATAATATCTTGATTAGGAAACTGAAACACCTAAAGTTCTTTGAATTTTATTCTGAGTAAATAATGTATTGCCATGTAATAAATTTTCTGTTAAAAACAAATGAACAATGAATTACCTTTTGTTTAAGTGTTGCTTACTAGATTTTGTAATTACCTTGTATTAAAAATTTAATATGCCGGTGGCGGATAATCTTCTATGAAAATCAAATGAATCAGAACCGTATTATATTTTGTGATGTTCTCAGTCAACCCATTCTTTATTAATTACGCTCTAATTATTATTATTTATTAACTGTTGCTTGGTCGTTATTTTATTTATTTTCGACTGGGAGAATAAGCTATAATACTTGTAATTTTTTTGTAAGCAGCATTAGCTCTCATTTAATTATTCTAATTTATATAAGAACAGAACTGGAAATTTATAATTTATTAGTCTTGACTGTTTAGTCAACTTACCAAACAAAACTGATAAGCTTAATTTTTGCTAACACAATATGAGCGGTACATTGCAAAGAAATGCATACTTTTATAAGTAATGGATGGCAAAGTCGAAATGATTGCCTTCGACAATCATTATATAACTTCGTTTTTCGTCATCCTCGATATAATTGAAATCGTGCCAGACAGTACTGACAAGAACACAGTGATGGCGAAACGAAGCGCTTTGTATAGTGTTAGTATCGATTTCAACTTACAATATTAGTTATTAATAGCAGATCAAATCAGAACTGTAGGGTCTAATCTCTATTTGATTTGAATTTCAGGTAACTCAGTTCGTTGAGAATAAGCTATAGTGCTTATAGTTTTTTTTATAAGCACTATTAGCCCTGATTTAATTATTCAAAAAAAAAATTTTTAGTTAGGTTGAAGCTGTAGAATGTGAATGCCGAAGCAATTAAATATTAAATAATTAATATTTATTTCAAGAGATATATTCCTGTTCCAAAAATAAATTGATAAAAAAACAAATTTTCACAGGAAAAGATGTTATTTGAATCAGAACTTTCGAACATATATAAAGGATAACTAATCTGCTTCAAATGTTATTTTTTAATTATGTAACAGTAAAATGTTTAAGAGTTATTCGTCGATCAGGGTTTCTCGTAAATCTAGTTACTTGTATATTTGGGCGGAAGCTTTTGGGCCATACCATCTACTTTTTGTTTAAATTTGGACCGGCGGCCATTTTAAATTTTGCAACATTTAGGTTATATTGCATAGTATGTACCACTATTGCATCGTACTCTAACCTCTAACAACAAAATTTTAATTTCGCGCCTACTACGTTTTCTTACTTACCTACTCTTCTATTACTTTACACTTCCCAACCCTACTATCTCATACTACTCTATCTCCTAATATCTCCTATTACTTAAGGTCACGTACCAAACTTACTTATGGCCTAGACACCTTACTAGTGCGTATGTTTGCCCGCGGTGTGCTAGGTCACGAGATGTCTGACTGGGGCGGCCCATTACCTACATACATTTTACTTAACGATCCTTATACATTCGTATAAATCCACCAGGAATGTAAGTGCGAAATCAGTGAACATTTTCAGGATACTGTTTCTTTATGCATTTCATGTACATCACATATTCTGTAACAACTTTCAAAGCTTAGAGAGGATAAAGTAATAGGAAAATATAATAGAATAGACATTTCATGAGTGTAACTCCGTGTATTAATATGATGAGTATATTAATTTCCAATCATCGGAAAATAAAATGTGAATGAATAGACATAAACTAAATACATGATATAGATTAATTTCCTGTCTTCAGGTAAGTATACATGTCTTAAGGTGTACAGGATTTACCATTAAATAGACTCCCAATGTGGCTCAAGACGCAAAGTGGAAGCAAGGCTTCCAAAAACTTTAATTGCGCAGGGAAGATTAACTCTTCACTGTAATAGATGCGTTTTGATCGTTTGAGTGAATTTTTAGAGAGACCAGAAAGACCTTAATTGAAAATTGTTAGTATATTCCTTCCTACTAACGCTACATCAATGGATCAAAGTTTCTCAGATAGAGGATGTAAAGCTTTATTAATCCCATTAATTTTATTATTAATTATAACATAATTGCTTTAAATTATTCTTTTCTTTATTTTGTAAACAATAAAAATCAGTCATTCTTCAGTTTTCTTCTTCTTTATTGTTGGAATTGGTTCAAACTTAGTACTATGAAGAGAAAACTGCATCCATTACCTTCTAGTACATCTATCACTGTTTGCCGTTTACGAATTCGCTTAAAAAAGATTTAAGAAATTCTGCAAAATTCTGCATTGCTCTCTCAATATACATATTATATTTCATGCAGGCGATATAAACAATAATAATATAAAAAACTTTTAAGCAAACTTACTTGAAAATCATTGACGAGCTTCTCAGCCATTTTATCCGGTGAATTCTGTCCGCTTGTTGTTTGCATATGTTGCTGCTGAGCAGCATTCGCCATTTGAGCCAACTGTTGTGCTTGAACTTGTGCGAGTGCATGTGCGTGTGCGGCAGCTGCAGCGGCTGCATGCTGTTGTTGACCGTTTGGACTACCTAACTGCGTAGCGCCGCCACCAGGTTGCACTGAATGTGGCGTTACAGCCGGATTTGGTTGACCTTGTTGCGGTTGTTGTTGTTGGGCATTATTAGCACCACCACTGTTACTTAAAGGCGTTGAAGGTTGACTGGATCGTTGACTGTGAGCCTCTTGCTTGATATTGAGCATCTGCTGCTGTTGTTGATAATTCTGCTGTTGTATTGCTAACTGGTTAGGTGAATGAGCATTATTTTGCTGTTGTTGAATGTTAGGCGAATTTTGATTGGAATTTGATAAATTCTGAGCCATACCAGGTGGACCACAAGCTTGCTGCCAAAAATCGGTGTTCATTTTAAACATCGGCCGCCCGTTGGTGGTAGCGGCTGCCGATACCGCCGCGGCTACATCCGCCATTGCAGTGGCGGCCGCCGCCGTCGGCGGTATTTGCAGTGAGAGTGGCGTTGCACGGAGATCCAGCGCGGATGCGTTTTCTTGCTTGACCAAGTGATTCTGCTGAGGCTGTTGCTGCTGTTGTTGTTCTTGTTGTTGATGCAGAAAATTTTGCGCCTGTTGTTGGACCTGCACGTTATTATAATGTTGTTGCAGGCCGTCAACCGGCTGCTGCTGATGGTTAGCTTGATCTTGACTTTGATGGAAATAATTTTGATGTTGCTGGTTTTGCTGCGTTTTGAAGCTGTTTTGCAGCCACTTGGCTACTAGGTTTTCATGTTCGACTTTAAGATTGTTAAGAATGCTTTGGTCCTCCGTGGTTAGAATTTTTATTCGACTTTCAATTAATGTTTAAAAATTTATACCGCGAAGCGTGGTCTGCGCCGTTAAGGATCACGCTACTACTTTCTAATCAAAGTAGTGTTCGATTAACGCGCGCGATCGCGATTAATGACTGCTTATTGATGACAAGTTCGTTGTTTTAGATCCAGTTTATTTATATTACTTCGTATATGTATGCTAATGTTTTGCTGTTGCTGAGGAACTATTTTAAAGCTGACTGTGTATTGAGATCTGAATTAGATCGTAGTTAGGAGGCTCTGAAACAAACAGAAAAACAGAATTAATTCCTTATACATTAAATTATTACTTTCAAAATTAAAATAGATTATTTGGGGAACCATAGATCAGTTGTTTCTAAGAATTCCTTGGACAAAGTCCCATTTAGCGCCCAACTACCCAAGTGTATTGTATGGCTATTTTCTTCTAAATCAAAATTAAATAATAGCTTCTAATTAAGTTACATCATTGTTGAAATATTCTAAAAATCTGTATTAAACAAAAATAAATTAGATGGCAACAAATTTCAAAAGAGGTTCAACTAATGTAATTGGGAATACCAACAAATATTCTCACTGTTAGAAAAAATAATAGAACTAGCAAAGAAAAAATTAAACGGCACCATACTTCAGTGGATTAGCTTTCTAATAGGTGGAGTTATCTGGAGAATGAACAATACGGTGGTCATACTTCCAGGTGACTCTATGAAGGCATTTATTTTGTTAATGCTGATAGGACCTGATACGCAGTGTTTACTTATAGGGGATATATGGGACACGAGAACCGCGTCAGATGTGTGCTGTGCTCCCAGATATTCCCACACACATTATTTTTTTTTTGATGTACCATTTTGTCATGATAATATTTTTTATATTATTGAAATTTGTTATTTTTATGTGATATTATCTGAAGTGTAATTTCATAAATATACAAAGTTCAGAGCAACAATTTTCACATGTTATCAAATCTTATCAAATCAACAATTTTCGCCATATCTAAATATAAACCAATAAATAAAGATGACCGTATGAGACGAAGATAATAATTATTGCGTATAAAAGATCGATTGCATTTAAATGAATTAGAACAAGTTCATATTAATATCAAAACAGGATACTACATCAACGTTGTAGTTGGCAGTTTTAAATTCCTACACAAATACAACTTTTAGCACACGTCAAAAGTAGGATAAGCAAAAAAAACAATTATTTAATTGATTAAAGGTCTTTACAAAATGCAGTGTATCGTAAAACGAAAAAAAAGAATCGTTGTGATTTTAAGCTACCTGTAAATCTGTAAATATGTAATAAATCAGAATTTGCGTATAAGAGGAAGGCAAACACAGCTTAACTCCAGCCAGACGCAGGTTGAGAGTTGTGTATTATACTATTGGGCGACCAAATTTGCGCATATTGTATGTATAATTTCTAACTAACGATCAGATCTATCTTTTTGTGTAGTGAGCAAATTCGCGGTATTGAGTAAGATTTGGTCTAATAAATAGCGTACAAAGTAGTAAAAAAAATAAAAATAAATACCATCAGTAAACATCTACATCAGTAAAAGCTAAGTATCGCACCCCATATGTGCACAATCTTTCGGATTTCTTATCATTCATTTTTTATATCTTTTTTCTCGCATCTACAATTTTTAACTGTCCCTATGCGTACTAAGCGTGTCATCAATAAGGAAAAGAGAAGGCCGCTGTCAGAGGAAGTTGGAGGAACAACGCCTAGCCCACGGAGCCGACGAGAATGACAACAAGACGAATTCCACTAGATCCTTCGAGCTACATAAATCTGGTAGACGTAGTCCCGTTCCGAAATCTGTCACCAAATTTATCGCCAAACCAAAGAGAAGATCCGTCGGCTCTACCTGACTCGCCACTCCCATCAACAGCTGCAGGAGACGTCCTATTGCCACCAACCCCGAGAAAAAGATGGTTGTACCCCGTCACCCGTGAAGGCTATTGAAGGCGCCTCTTCCAGTACATTTTCGGTCGCAGCGACTACAAACATGCACACAGTTCATTTCAGTTCAACATGCACGTACTGGTTGGACGATTCCTCTCGTCATTGGCAGGGAGCCCGCGTCTAGAAAATGTAATCCATTCATCACCGTCCTCAACGCCTTCAAACTTTCAGAACAACAATTAAAATAAATATCACAAACGTTTTTATCTTTGCGTTTTCTAATGCAAAGAGTCATCGTAACTACTTTTGTATTATAATTAAATTCAAAGAATATGTCAGTCAGTTAACTAGCGCGATTAAAGTCATTCCATTTATTATAAATACGTCAATAAAATTGATTTTTAAGGCAAGCATAAAAGAGAAAAGCAATGCTTGTTGCCTCGATGAAAATAAAAAAATAATGCTTGAAATAAATGTTTTATTGAGATACCTAACCACCTATGTATAGCTTAATATTATAATGTTATAAATTATTATAAATTATTTATAGTGGATCAGGCGTAAAGATATATGCTATGACAAGTTTAAAAAATATGCATTATTAAAATTAATCATCCAAATGTAAAATTGGTTACAAAAAATAAAAATAATGAGAAAAAATTCACACCATCTCAACATTTTTTGAAAAAAGCATACACAGCAGAATAAACGCATCATATTTTATTCCTTTTGAATAAAATAAACAATAGTTTGGAGTGGGAGTAGGCACACTTGTTTTCCTTAATAAAGATAATTTTTATCAACATATTTTTTGGTTTTTCTATTGTTGTTAGTAATATTTTCACAATAATTAAAATGCCTGTTTTTGATTAGTATTTTTTGTATAGTCTAATGAATTTACAAAACAAATGTGTTTTGTAATGTAAAGCGTACTTTATGCCAATAAAGGTTTTGACACATTATTTGAAAGTGTTTGAAAATTCAAATTCAATTATTTATATTTTTACCTTATTTAAATTAAATTATTTTGGTCACCTAAAATAATAATAATAATATAATTATTATTACAATGTTACGTTTATTATAATGATTATTCCAAATCTAAATAAAAATATAATTTCATGTAATTTGAACGAAACCGGTAGCAAAACAAATAAATTGAATAAGAAACTTTCGTATTTGTATAAAAAATAAATATTTTTTTGAAAAAAGTTACCTAAAATCATAAATATTTGTAATTGTCATAATAATATTTTTAATATGTATAATAAATTTTTAATAACCTAATTATAAAATTATAATCCCAAATTTTTTATTCTGAAAATAAATCAATATGATGCAATAATAATTGTCTATAAAACTGACAGAAATTATAGGTTTCATATATTTATACAAATATCAGTAATATTTTCATTAGTGATATTTGTAAATATCTATGAAAATATCAGTAATATTTTCATAGATATTCAAACTCTTGGGGTAGAAACCAGTAATCAAATGAAATGACAAACAAATATTTGATTTAATTTTAAAACGTAAGCAAAAGTAGAAATATTAAAAGAAAAACAATAAAAATAAAAGAAGACACGAAAATGATATTTTTGTTTGAAAAATAGTCAGTTACAAATATATTATTGCAATTTAATTTTTATTATATAAATCTATATTTTATTATATAAAATTTTATATCGTCGAAATATAAGTCAAATAGGTGTATTAATATTATCTCGAATTTCTAATAAGAACCTTTAGTTTATGTTTCAAATTAAAAATGGTCAGATACTTTAATTACTTATGTCAAAAAATAAATTAACATTTAGGGCGTATGTGATGGTAAAGAAATAAATTTGAAATTGTCAAAAACTGTAGAGCTGCATTGTAAAATTGGCATTTTTCAAGACTGGTTATAATTTCATTTCTCAAATGAAAAGTGGTCAAAAACACTTATCAAATAATTTATTTAATCAGAGAGTAAATAAGAAATCAAACAAATAAATTCAAAACAACAAAGGTGGAACAAGACAAAATTTATATTAATACTTTATTTTATTTTTTGGTGAATGTCAGTAACATTTGAAAACAATAAATAAGAATTAATGTTCGTGTTTTTAATTATTATTGGTGTTTTTTGATCTATAAGAAAGTTATTTTTGAATTAATTCTCTAACAATCAACATTTTATTGAATTTATTTGTTTTGCAATCAGTTTCAATTAAAGCATTCTCAGGCTAAGCAATAATTTTCTGTGAAAAATACCAAAGCATTCACTTAAAAAAACTGCTTAAGTAAGATCTTCTATATTATTTGACTAAAATGTAAAGATTCTCTGAACTTAAGTTTGAACAAATATTACATTAAATTCAACTTGAATTTCTGACTTAATAAATTCGCCGATTTGTTCACTATTCACAAGAACCGGGCACTATATATTAGTGGTTAGTGGTTTCCATTTTATATATATTAAAATTGTTTAGTTTTTGCAAAATGTTGTTTTATTGAAAGAATATTTATTTACACGATCTTGTTTTTTATGAAAGCCTCGAATAAAAAGCTTCGTAGTAAAAGATTCATTTGTGTAAGAATATAAACGATTATATATACAGAAATAATTTATATTTAAAATGAAGCTTTTAAACAAAGTGAAACTGAAAATAATTATTCTTTGTATTAAACATCTGAACCTTTGGGCAAAAAACAAAACAATTATTTATAATTAGTTGGAAATTGATCTATTTTTGATAAAACATAATTTTAAATTTATTTATGCGTAAAATTTAACTAAAGTTTTAATCATGATTTCTTTCACTTTTTAACCATCTCATTTCTATAAGACTAACAAATTGGGTACCTCGCATTATAAATCGAATTTCTTTATTCATAACAAATTGGTTAATTGCTTCAATAAGAGTGATGTTGACTTTTATATCATAAATTTTTTTATAAAAATCAAATTCATGAATGTTATCTTAATGCTAAGAGTTACGAAGTTGCGAACATGTTATATTATCGTACGTAATGAAGAAATTAATGCTTTGATCTTAAAATGGATTTCAGTATCTCGTATAAAAGTGTTCGAAATCTGAAGTCAATTAGGTAACGAGAAAAGGCTTAAATAATTGTTACCAAATTATTGAGATGTTGAAATAAATAATCGAATGAAAATAATATAAATCTTTAAAAACAGTGGAAGCAGATAATAATTTCTATTAATCTTCTATTTGTTTTTTTTTGTGGTTGTTAGTAAAATTAGAATTAGTGAATTTTAAAATATGTAAATTAGAATTAGAGTTTGCATTTATAATAAGCAATGATGTTTGTTAATCTATAAAAAGATGTTTAGAATTTAATAGTAAATGATTTTATTTGAATTTATTTTAATTACCAGAAATATGATTACCTCATACAATTGGAATTATTGTATTTTGTGTTATTGAATTTTTATGGAAAGTAATTATGCCAATAAAGATTTTTCTATTATTATTGTCTTATTTAAATTAAATTACTATGTTTAACAAATTAATTAAGTAATTCACCTAATTTGAATTTTCAACCATTAATCTCGTTTTTTTTATTTTATCTCTATTCATTAAGACATTTGTTTTACAACAACATATGTAAAACCTATTGCAAAATAAATAAATTCATTGAGGAGTTACATTGTCTTTCTATAAATAAAAATTAATATTCAGTCAAGATTTTTTGAATAGAAGTTTTCCTGAATTATAAATATCCTTAATTGTAGAATTATTATTATTATTATTATTATTATTATTATTATTATTATTATTATTAATATTTGATCATTTAATTTTAGGTTAAACGTAGGCAAAATTAAGAGTATTAAAAAATAGAGCAACTTTGTGAAATGAGCAAGAAAATATTCCAATTCTCTAAGACCTGTTATAATTCAATTTGACAAATGAAAAGTGATCAAAAACACGTAGTAACTAATTTATTTTGTCATATTATAGATTAAAAAGATAAAAAAATAGTTATAAAAAAGCGATAGTGGCGCAAACAATAATTTTTTTAAATCTAGTTTTTGGTGTTTTTGTAATTGTAAGTTCTTTAAAGAAGTAAATAAAAATTACTGTCAACACATTTAATTAGTATTAGTATTTCTTGATCTATAACAAGTCTATGTATCAATTAATTTTCTCTATAAATACTTTCAAGATCTTTATTCAATTTATTATTTTGCAAACTGTTTCGGTTAAAGCATTTTATTTCCATCT
Source organism: Adranes taylori (assembly GCA_009867245.2). Classification (NCBI taxonomy): domain Eukaryota; kingdom Metazoa; phylum Arthropoda; class Insecta; order Coleoptera; family Staphylinidae; genus Adranes; species Adranes taylori. The sequence continues at coordinate 22,401 of WYDF02265586.1, forward strand.
CACATATTAAGAATTGTTTAGCTTTATTGCTGTTTGCTGTTGCATATTGCTGTTTAATATAAAAAATCTTTATTAACTCGATTTCGGTTATTATAAAAGCTTTGTTAACGTTGTAAAGAAGTTCGTTAAAAATATTCTTTATCTGTGTTAAAATATAAATGACTGAATAAATTAAATCATCCGTTTGTAAAATGAAGCATTTACCTAAAGTGCAACTTAAAAATATATATTCTTTCTATTAAACTTGCAAAACATTGTGCAAAAAAAAAGATTTAAACTCGCGTGGTAAAATCCAATATTCAAATGAAAATGGAACCAAAGTATTCCATTTCTTTTAAAAACTTGTTACCATCACTAATTTTTTGTAGATTTTTTTTCTCATTTTACTGTGAAATATTATATTTATCACAAATAACATTTCATCAACTAATTTTAGTGTAGACGTAAGCAAAAGTAGTTAAAAGAAAACCATAAAAATAGAACAAAACTTAAAAATTATAATTAAATTTTAAAAATAATAAATTATAAATATATTAATTCCATTTAATTCTTTATTATATAAAACAACAAAAACTTTATCTATCGCTGAAGCCTAAGTCAAATATGTAAAATGAGTAATAACATTCTACCAGATTTGTAAAACAAAACTTTATTTTATGTTGCAAATCCTAAGTACCTTTGTCAATTAATAAATTAAAATTTTGGACGTTTGTGATGATAAAAGAATAAATTTTAAATAATCAAAACCTATAGAGCAACTTTGTAAAATAAGCAAGAAAATATTCCCATTTTCTAAGTGCGCTTATAATTTTATTTTAGTAGAAATTGGTCAATGAAACGTATCAAATAATTTATTTAATTAAATAATAAATTAAATAAATAAATTTAATAAAGCAAAAGTGGAACAAGACAATAATTTTCATTAATATGCTTTTTGGTTTTTCTGTAATTGTGAGTAAGATTTCAAAGAAGTAAATAAGAATTATTGTCCATATGTTAAATGAGTATTAGTGTTTCTTGATTAATAAGAAGGCCATTTTTCTATTCATTTTTTATATTAATACTTTCAAGGTCTTTACTAAATTTATTATTTTGCGACTGCTTTCCTTTATAACATTGAAAACACATTTATATGACAAGTGATATCAAGCATATCCTTGAGACTATTATATTGAACACAAGAAATTAAAATAAAATTATAAGAAAAAATCATTTTAGGCTAAAGCTTTTATATTACTGGACTACAATGTAAAACGTAATACATTTTTGGAATGAGCAACTTTGTGCATAATATGTTACTTCAGAAAAAACTTCAATTTCTGACTAAGTAGATTCCGGGTTTTTTCTAGATTCAGAAGAACTGGGCATTTAATGTTTTGTTTCCTTCTCATATATTAACATTTATTTAGTTTTTGCAAAATGTTGCTTAATTGAAAGATTATTCATTAACACGGTCTCACTTTTTGTGAAAGCTTCGGTAAGGTTGTAAAGAAATTCGATGTAAAAACTTCATCATTCCTGTGAAAATATAATGATTCTGTATCAAATAAATCATCCATTTTTAAAATGAAACATTTACATAAAGTGCAACTTGAAAATATATTTCAATTAAACAATCGAATCATTGTCCAAAAAACAAAAATTGAGACTCGAGTAGTAAAATCTATTATTTAAATAAAAATGAAAAAAAAAATTATTTATATTTAATTTCTCGTCTATTTCACTAGCATTAATTTCTTGTCGATTTTTTCTCATTTTATTGTGACATATTATATTTGCAACTAATAATAGTTCATCAACAATTTTTAGGGTAGACTTTAGACGTAAGCAAAACTAATTAAAAAATAAATAAAAATAAAACAAAATTTAAAAACCCATTTTAATTTAAAAAATACTCAATTATAAATATTTATAATTCTATTTAATCGTTTATTATATAAAACAATAAAACTTTCATCTTTTGCCGAAGTCTAAGTCAAATATGTAAAAGGAGTAATAGCTTTATCTCAGATTTATAAAGCGAAACTGTATTTTATGTTTTACATCAAAACTGGTCAGAAAGTTTAAATAATTTTATCAAATAATTAATATAACGTTAGGACGGTTGTGATGGCAAATTAATAAATGTTAAATAACCAAAAACTACATAGCAACTTTTTAAAATGAGCAACAAAATATTCTAATTTTCCAAGACCGGTTAAAATTATATTACTCTATTAGAAAATGGTCAATAACATTTATCAAATAAATTATTAAATCAAATAATGAATTAAAACATTAAATAAATAAATTCAAAACAGCAAATTTGGAACAACACAATAATTTTTTAGCAAAAGTAATTAAAATAAAATTATAAAAATAAAAATAAACTTAAAAACTTAAAAACGATATTTAAATTTTATAAAGTCAATTATAAATATATTAATCCCATTTAATCATTTATTATATAAAACAATAAACACTTTGTCTGTCGTCGAAGCCTAAGACAAATATGTAAAAAGAGGATTTGTAAAACAAAATTTAATTTTACGTTTCAAATCTTAGTTACCTTTGTTTAATTAATAAATTAACATTTAGGAAGTTTGCGGTGATAAAGGAATAAATTTAAGTAGCTAAAACCTATAGAGCAACTTTGTAAAATAAGTAAGAAAATATTACAATTTTCCAAGATCGGTTATAATTCTATTTCTCAAATAAAAAGTGGTCAAACAATATTTAAAAAATAATTTATTTAATGAAATAATAAATTAAAAATTAAATAAATAAATTCAAAGAAGCAAAGTGGAACAAGGCAGTAATTTTTATTAATATGCTTTTTGGTTCTTTATGTGATGTAAAGTTTCAAAAGAGTAATAAGAATTTCTGTCCGCATCTATTTTTCTTGATCTCTAGAAAGAGTTTCTTGATCTATAGAAAGATGATTTTTGAATAAATCTCCTCTATAAATTCGTTCAAAATTTTTATTAAAATTATTTATTTTGTAACCGGTTTCCCTTAAAGCATTGTCAGCTTAAAGAAGTATTTTACACGGAAAATGACATGATGTATTATTTTAGATTCTTTCTGGAGCAAAAAAATGAAATTATTTTTTTCAGAATCTTTCATATTATTACACTAAAATGTGAAACATAAGAAGTTTTAGGCAGAAATAATTTTGAATTAAAGTTATTTAAAAAAAAGACTTCGACAGAAAAAAGAATTTCTGTCGTCGGTTGTTTTCTAGATTCAGAAGAATCGGCCACTTTATATTTATATTGCTTTCCATATCATATATTAAGAATTGTTTAGTTTTTTGCAAAAATATTGCTTAATTGAAGAGAATATTTATTTACAGGATTTCGCTGTTTGTGAAAGCTTCGTCATCGACGCTTCGTAGTAAAAGCTTCGTCATCTCCGCAGAAATATAATGATTCTATATAAATTGAATAATCCACATTGAAAATGAAGCTTTTACATAAAGTGAAACTTGAAAATAATTATTCTTTCAATTAAACATCCAAAACATTGTGCAAAAAAATATTTAAATTCGCTTGATTATTCAAATAAATGTAAAAAACATAACCATTTTATTTCATTTTAAAAGTTATGTTACTAGCATTAATTTCTTGCTAATTTTTTTCTAACTTTATTGTGAAATATTATATTCGTTACAAATAACATTTCATCAACTAATTTTAAGGTACACGTATTCAAAACTGACTTTAAAAAAACAATAAAAATAAAACAAAACTTAAAAATGATCAATCATAAATATATAAATCCCATTTAATTTTTGGTTACATAACACAATAAAAACTTTATCAATCCTAAGTCAAGTATATAAAAGGAGTAATAACATTATGTCAGATTTGTCAAACAAAATTTTATTTTATGTTTCAAATATTAATTACTTTGTCAATTAATAAATTAATATTTAGGACGTTTGTCATGATAAGAAATAAATTTTAAATAGTCAAAACCTGTAGAGCAACTTTGTAAAATAAGTAAGAAAATATTCCAATTTTGCAAGTTCGGTTATGATATTATTTCTCAAATAAAAAGTGGTTAGTAACATTTATCGAGTAATTTATGTAATCAGATAATAAATTAAAGAACTAAATAAATAAATTCAATAAAGCGAAATGTAACAAAAAATATATTTTTTATTTGCTTTTTGGTTTTTTTTGTGGTTGTCAGTAAGGTTTCAAAAGAGTAATAAGAATTAACTCTTTGCATATTTAATCAGCCCTAGTGTTTCTTATTAGAAAACACTAGTTTCTAAGAATTTATATTATAAGTCAATTAATTTATAAGAAGGTTATTTTTGAATGAATTTTCTATATAAATTCGATCAAGGTTTTCATAGAATTTATTTATATTGAAACCGGTTTCGCATAAAGTATTCTCAAATTAAAGAAATATTTTATATGGAAAATTACATAATGCATTTATTTTAGATTATTTTAAAGAGCAAAAATATTTTTTTAAGTTAAACCTTTTATATTATTAGACTAAAATATAAAACATAATAAATTCTGGGGATAAATTATTTTGAATTGCAGTTCTGTCAAATAAGATTTCAACTTCTGTCGCCGGTTGTTTTCTAGATACAGAAGAATCGGCCATTTTAAATTTAATCTGTCGTTTCTATATCACATGTAAAGAATTATTTAGTTTTTAGTAAAATATTGTTCAATTGAGAGAATATTTATTTACATGATTTCGCTATTTGTGGAAACTTCGTCATTATTGTAAGAAGATTCGTTGTAACAGTTTTTTGTCATTTCTGTAGAAATATATATGATTCCATATAAATTAAATAATCTATTTTGAAAATGAAGCTTTTACATAAAGTGAATGAAGAAAATAATTGTTCCTTTAATTCAAGATCCAAAACATTGTGCAAAAAGAATTATATTTCTTTTTACAATTTGTGTTATTAGCATTAACTTCTTGTTGATTTTTTCTCATTTTATTGTTGTGAAATATTATATTTGTTACAAATAACATGTCATCAACTAATTTTAGGGTAGACGTACTTAAAAGTAATTAAAAACAATAAAAATAAATAAAACTTGGAAATGATATTTAAATTTTAAAAAGTCAATTATAATGATATTAATCCTATTTAATTCTATATTATATAAAACAATAAAAATTTTGACTATCGTCAAAGATTTGTAACACAAACTTTATTTTATGTTTCAAATCAAAACTAGTCAGAAACTTTAATTACTTTTGTGAAAAATAAAATGAAATTTAGGACTTTTGTGATACTAAAAGAATAAATTTTAAATAACCAAACTCTATAGAGCAACTTTGTAAAATAAGCAAAAAAATATTCCAATGTTCCAAAACCGGTTATAATTTCATTTCTCAAATAAAAATGGTTAGAAACACATATCAAATAATTTATTTAATCAAATAATAAGTTAAAGAATTAAATAAATAAATAAATTTGAACAAGCGAAAGTGGAACGAGACAATATTTTTTATTAATCTGCTTCTTTGTTTTTTGTGATTGTCAGTAATATTTCGAAAGTGTGATAAGAATTACTGTCCTCATATTTAATCAGCACTAGTGTTTCTTTATCTATAAGAAAATTATATTTGAATGAATTTTCTATATAAATTCGATCAAGGTATTTATTGGATTTATTTATTTTGCAACCGAATTCGCTTAAAACATTGTCAGCTTAAAGAAATATTTTATATGAACAATGAGATAATGCATTAATTTGAGATTATTTTATAGCGCAAAAAAAATAAAAATAAATGTTTGGTTAGTTAAACCGTTTATATTATAAGACCAAAATGTAAAACAATAAGTTTGGGCATAAATAATTTTGATTTTATGTTATTGCAAATAAGACTAATTTCTGTCGCTGATTATTTTCTACATACTGAAAAATCAGTTTTCAATATTTAAACTCCTGTGCCAAAATCAATTATTCGAATGAAAATGAAAAACAAAAAATTTCATTTAAAATTTTTGAATGTCAAATGTTTTACTTTATTACAAACATAATAATTAATTTAAATAATTTATGTATATAATAAAATAACCAAGAAATTTAAACCAATGCTTGGAAGATTTTGAACTATTGGAACACTTTCTTTTATTTGTTCTTTTTATTTGTTTTAAGTTGTATGCTCCAAACCCACAAACGTAACTTCTATTACATTGTTTTTTCTAAATCTAAATGACAATATAACTTCAATATGTAATTTGATATAATTAGTTAACTTGATGATGTGTTGCACGAAACCAGTTGTAAAATACATAAACTCAATCAGGTACACCGTATTTGTGTAAACACTTTTTGAATCCACATTTTTGTTAATTATAAAAATTTGTAATTTTTATAGTAATATTATTAATATAATATATTTATAAGTTAAGTATAATATTATAGTCCTAACAATTTCATTCTGGAAATAAATGAATAATGCAATAAAAATTGTCTATAAAGCTGTCAAAAAGTATAAGAATTTAAATATGCAGAAAGCACTAATATTCTCATAAATATTTGTGGTAAAATCTAATATTCATATGAAAATAAAAAATAAACAATAAATGGTATTTGTTTTTAAAACTTGTGTTAATAGCACTTATTTCTTCTTGACTGTTTTTAAAATTTTGTTATGGAGCAAATAATATTTCATTTAATCAAGTGTTTTTCGTATTCATTCAATAGATGAATTTATTTTGTTAAATGAAATAGATGTTCGGTTAGATGAATATTTTTCTAAAATAAATAGTAATATAATAATAGCCATTAAAGAAATTATTGATCAGATTAATTATTATATATCTATAAATTATTAATCGCGGGAAACGGTACTGTAATAATTTTGGAGGAGTTTTAGTGTAGACTTAAGCAGATCTAAGAATATTAAAAGAGACAATAAAAAAAAAACAAAACATTAAAATGATATTTTAATTTTAAAATAAATCAACTATGAATATATTCTTCACATTTGGTTGTTTTTTTTATGTATCAAAATGAAAATAACGTCTATCATAGAAACGCAAGTTGAATGTGTAATAAGAGTAATAAATAATTGTATTTCCTCACATTTCCAGGACACTTCATTTTACGTTTCAAATCAAAAGTGGTCAGAAACTTTCAGAAATTACCTTTGTCATATAATAAATTGAAAAAACTTAAGAAATTTGAGATGGAAAAGGAATAAAATTTGAATAGCTAAAGATGATAGAGCGGCTTCGTTAATTTTCTGTTTAATATTTCTGTGAGAACTTAGAAACACAAAATTAATGTATACAAATTATTAATAGAACTGTTAAAAATAATTATTGATAAGTTATATTAATAGAATTTACTATTATGCCGTAAAATTTTTACTTTGCAAGTAGGTGAATAATCAAATAATATTGTTTTATTAAACTGTCAAAAGGCTTGAGATATGATAATCATCTTTATTCGATTTTCAAAACTACTTAGGCAAAATTTGGTCTAATAAAATTGACAAATAAAAATTATTTTATATAAGTTTTTAATATATCTGTTTTACTAGTAATTCATTTGTTTACTTGTGTTTTAGTGATTTTGAGTATTTTGTTGTAAATAACATCTCAGACTAGTAGACAAGGTAAGAATAAAAGAAAAATAAAAATAAAAATAAAACAAAATATAAAAATTGAAAACAAAATTTTAATTATAAAAGCAATCAATATAAATATATTACTCACATTTAATTTTATTATAATTAATTATAGAATCTAAAGTTAAAATAAGATATTGCACATATGTTTAATATAACACTTTCTTGAGGATTGATCGATCTGTTTCAGAAATGTAAAAAGTAATTCCAATTGAAGATATCAACTTCTAGTGCACTAATGATATGTAAGAATTAACACTAAATTAATATTTAACTGTAGCACGTGATTATAATGAATAATATGTATTAGTAAGATACCCGTAATTAAATTCGCGCGCGCAAAAAATCTTCGGAACTTTTGACCAACTTGTTATTCTTTACAGTGTTTGCCCTCTCTCTTGTAATAAGAATGGCAAGGGAAAACGATAAGGAATAAACTGTTAGAACGTCGTGTTTACGTTAAGAAAGACGGCGAACAACTAAGAAAACCGACGCATCTCCATCTAACATCGCTTTTAACATAGAAGACGCCGCACCACGACGAACGACGCTCGACCGACGTCTAAAACCGACGCCTTCGAACTAAGAAAACGGAACGACGGAGGATTTAACATATCGCGAGTGAGCAAGAGCGAGACGAACTTACGCAAGAATAATGCACTAGAAAAGGAGCACTTAATATTTCAGCTAAGGAATAACAAAGACCAGCGTTAAGCGAAAAAGCGTACATTAAACGAAGAGCGCCGCGAAGGCGTCGCGGAAAAAGAAACGAGCGTGTGTGTGCGATGTGTGTGGCAAGCTAGAAAAAGAGAAACGAAGGCGCAGGCAACCTTAGAACAGCATCTTAACTGCTCTAGCGCAAGCGCTATCTAACAAAACTACCCTTAAACGAAACAGTCTAAGGAGAAGTTCTAAAAAGGCAGCTGCATATAAGAAGGGGTTCGCAGAGAGATAGCTGGTGTAAGAGAGGTAAAAAAAGCGTGCTGCTTATTTTTTCGTGCGCCCCTCCAGAAGTAAGGATTTCAACCCTCTACGTTTTAAAGCAAGCAGTTGTGTAAGGGGAAACAAGACGCTTGGCTGTCTGAAATGTTATGTATGCTCTCTCGCTCTTTCCAATTGTCAGTATAGCGATGACCACTGCTAACTGTTCTATGTGTTAAGTGTATTGAAGATCGGTTTTCGCACCCTGACCGCTGTCGTGGACAGATAAAACGTTGACGAAGGTGACAATTTTCTAGAACGAAAAACGTTTCTTTTTCAATTATTTATCTTGATTTGTTTCGCGTACAAGCTTGTCACGTATTTCCTTAGCAAACACAAAACGCACCTGTTCTCAATGGCTTCTCGCCACTTCCTTTCCTACCCTTTCGCTTCGCTCGTGGTCAACTATTTTAAACGAGCTGTTTTCGCCTCTTTTTTCTCTCGTCGCGTTATCGTATTTTTCTACCGCTTTTTTTTCTACACGCGCTTTTTTTACGGGATATGAACTTCATTCATGAGTTCCACACGGCCTTATTATGTGTGAGTCCATTCATTTTTTTTTTGTTTTATTTTTGTCAGATGTTACGTTTCGGTTTATTGTGTGTGTATTATTTGCTTATCAATATTATTGTGGTTTTTGTGATAGATATATAAAGTGATAGATTTATAAATATACTGATGTTAAAAATATAATATAATTTATCTCGACTCAATATATCAGTGTACCAATTAACAGTGCAGTTCCTAACAATCTATTAATAAATAATTTAATACGTAACTATTACATAAAATTAAAACAATTAGTATCAATATATTTGTGTTTATATGTGTGACATATATGTGTATTTTTTAATTTGATTCACATGACTTTTTGAGGCATTTGCATTTACTGGCCCATATGGAAAGATATGTTTTGGGATGTTTAACGCCCTCAAAATGATGGCAAAAATTATAATTATATTTATCAATATAATAAATATCAATTCAATTTTCTTAAATACTGCGAAGGAAAAGTTCAATTTTTCATTATCCGCCCAAAATTATTCCTGCCTACACGTCTGTTTATAATCCTTTGTTAAATTTAAATAATTTGAATACGTTTTCGCTATATGTACATAAATAAGTAGTAATTTTTTACTGTATAACATAAAAACAAAAATATTAGCATAATGTTTAGATTATTCAAATTACACATTATTTCAATAGAACGGATGCCAACTTGGCTCTTTATTGCTTTCAGGTAAATGTAAAAATATTTACCTAACCATAATATGCCAACTCGTCACTTTCGTCAACATAAAAAGTACTTTTTCTTAGAAACATCAAAAATGTATTTGTACAATAGGAAACACGAAGAATATACTATGAAAATCTTAACTTTTACTAATCTTGCATCTATGTGAAACATATTTTACAAACTCATCTTTACTTATTTTATTAGTATCTAATTCTAAAATTTTCGAACTTATAAAATTTTACACATCCTTATATATTCATTTTGTTTTAAGCGTAACAGGATTATTTATATGTTGCATTTTATAAGACACTGATGTCAACAGAGT
>WYDF02265587.1:0-18686 GCA_009867245.2 Adranes taylori
ATATTTATATAAATTCATAAAGATACGAAAACAATAACGATTCGAGTTTTAGATCAAAGGTTGTATTTGATAATATGATAAGTGTAGAGCTACATCTCGAAAATATATAGATTTTTATTTTAATGACAATAATTTTGAAATTAAATTACCTAATTGCAAACACGTGTTGCTTCAGTATAACCTCTACGCAAAGCAGATTAAAAAAATAAGAAAATAAATAAATACCTGCGTCACGTTGGTTTTATTAGCAAGTAAATATAAATGCTACCAATCTGATAGGAATTCACCGTAAATTCTGAATATTATCAATGATTTGCACTATTACCGGCATATGTTCCTTAGCAAAACTGCTTACTTTGAACTTTTGTTTTTCTTTATTAAATAATATTAACACTGATTTCAATTAATAGTAATAAAAGCGCGCATAGAAATACGTATTTATATGAGACATAAAACTTATCTCTGATATTATGCTAAAGAACTTTTTTTTAAAGGACCTGCTCGTATAAAATTTGAAACGCCATTGGCCGTGTTCAATAAATAATATTTCGATAAGGAGACGATAAAACTGTATATGGAATAGTGTCATATGGAATTTCATTAAATTAGGGGAATTGTGCCTACCAATGGCAACTTTTATCTACCAGCATATAAATGATAGATATAGGAAATTGTCAATTTACAATTTTTTTAATTTGGATCCTCGGTTTAGAGGCATCTGAACAAAAAAAAATGGTCTCGAAAAATTCTGAATGCATGCATATGAGAGTGTTTCATTTGTCCATAGATATGATTTTCATATGACTTTGCCTAGAAATTTCAGTAAGTTAAAACAAACTATTTAATTTGCAATTAAAATTTAATACAATATATTTTATCTGTAGATCTCAGTAGATCTCAAACTAGTGAAATTTCTAATATTGAAGTGCTTTGTACTAATGTACTTCTCATGTATTTCTTTCACCTTTTGCACGTAATTGAACTTTAAAATGGGAACTAAAAGAGGAATTTGGCTGCTAGAAAAAGTGGTGAGTTTTTAGGAGCTCGGCTCCCTTCAAAAGTACAATTACTATTAGTAGTTACTTACCATCACCAGAAAATGAGAGAAACACTTTGGCATGCGGCTAAATCTACCAGTACTAAACTATAGGAAGTGTGGAGGAAATCAGATATCCATGTCAAGGCGGAGGAGAATATCCGTGCTGGTATACAGAAGCTGTATAAAGAATAGCAAAATCTGGATAAATATAAATCGAGAAACACGGATAAAGCAAATATGAAATAGCAGATTTCGAAAGGTGATCTCATCGAGTTATTTGACATTTCCCGGAAAAATGTGATCGACATGATTAGCGTACCACAGAAAGATAAAGAATTTCGTAGGTCACAAAGAGGATATCGTATGAGTTCGGCAATGAGTGGAGTAGACACGGTTTTCGAAAATAGGAACTAAGTGTACAAAAGAAGAGAAATATGATCTATATAAGAATAAACACTACAAAGCTATTGCTGAAATCAATAAGACAGTTATACTGGAAAACTTATCACCATCATCATCAGCACCTAGTGACGAAGAGGCCGAGTTTTCGCCTCCAGCAACGAAAAAATTAAGTTCAAGCCCTAGATTAAAACCTCTTGTTAATACACTCACGTCTACTTGAGATCGAGAATAGCGCTCTATTCGACAAGCAAGTACTTCCTTTATAGCAACTGTAAAGAGCCTTGCCTACGATGTTTCAAAAGAACAATTTCATAGAAACAATTTTTCATATAGAAAGTTTTTGTAAAAAAAAAATTCTGCTCAAAAAAATTAGTGTCGATTTTTCGGTGTTGTTTGTATGTTCATACGTTTGTAGAATTTCTCCTTCCTATCGGACCGATCTGGATGAAATTTGGTAGACAGATGTAGCTATGAGCCCGATTTTTTCCTTTTTTATAAATCCAATATGGCGGACAGGAGCCATTTTTTTGTTCAGAAATTTCTTATTCAAACTAGGAGATTGAAATTTTCCACACATAAGGTGCCTTCTATTATTCGTCGAATAAAAAAAATCCCATGTTGTCAAATTGTATAGGAAGCCATGTTGCCACGATTGAATCTAAACAAACTTTTTGAAATAGCACAGGAACAGATAGGACAAAAGATAGGACATCGAATAAACTTTATTGTATAGGCTTCATAAAGGCCCTTCGATTTAGTTTGAAACATTTTTTCCACAATCAGAATTTAACATATATACAGGCCGTTTTTTGTTTTGCTAACTTTAGAGTCCATTTTCTCGAAGTTTCGCAAGAATTTTTTGTAAATTTCTTGTGTGGAAACTTTCTTCAATACTTTAGCGATGGCATAGCGCCGGAGTAATTTGACCTTGAAGAAAAAGTGTACTATTCTAAATATCTCGGTTCCTATGAAAGATGGAAAATGAAACTCGGGGAACTTATGTAAGACCAAGGAGCCTCAATTTTTCCAGTGTGATTAACTCAACATACTTGACCGATTTTGAGCAATAAATTTTTTTTTTCAAAAACTTTCTAGGAACACCCAGTATATTTTCTGATATTTTGGTAGCCCTCCTGATTTGCTTTACAATGATACCACATATGATGGGTCTAGCTCTTATCATTTCAAAGCAATGGCAACCGACATTCAACAATCATATTATAGACAGTAAGACATATGTAAAATAGCTCATATACGCAAAGTGACAGGAAAAATTATTTTTCGTTGTATGAGACATGTAAACTGCTTTACCAATTGAATACATTTTATTATCAGTGGCGGGTACACATTATAATTTTTGGAGGGGCTCGAAATGATTATTTTATTCAGAAATTCAGTTTTGAAATTTGAAGACTAAAATTTTGCTCGCATATAGTATATTGTATTATGCGTCGAATGAAAGTAATGCCATCTCCGCAAGTGGTATACAGAGCAATGTTGTCACATTTAAAATTTTACAAACTTTTTGATATATTTCAGGAACTGTAAAAGATAGGACACTTGAATAAAGTCTATAGGCCACTAAAAGCTCGTTCAATATTATTTGAAACATTTTTTTCTAAAATTACAATCTATCTTGAGACCTGCTATTGTGCTACATTAAATAGCTCGGTTCCTATGAAAGTTGAAAAATAAAACTTGGGGAACAAGTGTAAGACCCAGGGACCTCAATCAATTTTACGCAAAGCAGACACGAAGAAAGAGTGACTCAAAAGCAGTAGTGGGGAAAAATGAAGTCAAAAACGGCCGCAGACCGCGCCAAAGCGGACAAATTCATAAGACCAAGCCACGACACACTGCTCTGTCTGGCGTTGCTCTCCAGACTGCTCTGTCTGGCAGCGAAGCACGCCAGACTGTTTTTTTAGAAATTAGCCAAAAAGAGAGTCAAGGGGGATCGTAGGCCATGCGAAACCGAACGCAGCTATCTCCGCATCGTAGGCAAATATGGGGAAAATGTCCACGAATTTTTTATCTTTCATATACTATATACGTATGTAATACGTATAGGTATAGGAAAGATATAGGATTCATGTTTTTACATTTTTTCTATTTCACCTTAGTACGTCTCTTCTATTCACATCAGTGCAAACCATTTATTTATACGTAGTTCAACCAGGAGACTCCAAACAACAATTTACCACAAAAAAATATTTTTCAGAATAAGTTTTTCTTGCTCAAAAATTTAAAAGAAAGTCGTATTTCTCGATGTCTGTAGGTTCAAGAATTACTCCTAACCAATTGGACCGATTTACGTGAAATTAGGTACACAGGTACACATAAGTGTTCCGCAGAAACGATTTTTTAATTTTTTTATAAATCCGATATTGCGGAAATGTGCCATTTTTTTCACAAAAAAATGGGTTTTTAAACTAGGTGGCTGAAACTTTGCACACATGTAGTGGCTCGTATTATACGTCGAACAAAAGAAGCCTGATGTCTCTGCCTTGTACAGTACACGACGTTGCCACGTTCAAAATTTGAAAATATTAATACATCTCAAAAACTGTAAAAGATAGGACATTCGAATAAACTTTGTTTTATAGTCCGCCTAAAGCCCCTTACTTGAAACATTTTTTCTAAAATCACAATTTAACATATATACAGGGTGTTTTTTTGAAAATTTTGCGGTCCATTGTCTCGAAAAGTTTCGCAGTAATTTTTTTTAAATTTCTTGTATAGAAAGAACCTTTAATATTTAAGGGATTAGGCGAGTTTTAAAAAACGAACGACTTAGTATCGGGTTAATTTGAACTTGAAAAAAAAATGTTCTACCCTAAATATCTCGGTTGAAAAATAAAACTCGGGGACACATGTATGTCTAAGAAGCCTCAATTGTACCCATACGATCAACTGAATATACTGAACCGATACTGAACCACCGCCGCCGGGTACACCACTAGCGGTGGTGAGCACTTATTTACCCACCGCCGTCAGTGGTGTACATGGCGGCGGATTCGGATAGAACCCAAAATAGAGCACCATATAGACCAACTCCATAGTGAAAAAGAACTTAAAGTAGTGCAGTGTGGCCTCCATACGTTATTCACCGAAGAAGAAATTGCAGATGATTTAAAGGAACAGGGATATACATTTAGTAATGTGAAACTTATGATGTCTAACAAGAAACCAATCCCATTGGTTCTGGTTAATACCGAGAAAACCGCTAAAGGAAAAGAAATATTCGATTTAAAGATATCATGAAAGTTCAGGTGTCTACGGAGCCTGACAGAAGAAGCACGAGCTCAGGCCAGTGCTACATATGCCAGCTGTATGAGCGCACAGCGAAATGGAGGTGTGCTATCTGCGCGGATGACCATACCACATTTGAATGTAAATTACCCAAATCAAAAAAGTCTAAACGTGTCCTCTGCGGGAGAGAGCACCCAGCTATGACAAAAGTACGTCCGGAAAATTCACTAAACATAAGAAGACCCAAGTAAGTACATAGAAACCAAATTATACAAAACTATAAACGCAAGGAGGGAAGCTCCTATACACAAGCCAGAGAAGGCCATAAATCTCATTTAGACAAGTTAAAACCAGCTGTAGAGGCGGTATTAGTAGAATTGCTTCCGGAAGTACTAAAATATATTGTTCGAAATGGAAACTAAGCGTGTTAAAATAATGAAGTGAAATGCTAACGGAATTACTCGCAAAGTAGACGAATTAATTGAACTTATAAAAGACGAAAGAATTTCCGTACTAATGCTAACGAAAACACACATAAAACGGCCAAAAGCGACTACAAAGACATCAAATCTTTAGAAAAAAGAAAACGGGACCCTGAAAAAAATAATGGATGCACCTTGGTACATACGAAATGCAGACATAAGGAAAGAACTAAAAGCATATGATCTGTGCCAGATCGCAAGGAAAAGAAACGATCAGGAGGCTCGAAGGCCACCCAAGCAAAGGATACAAAATATCGGCAAAACAATGGAACTAAGTAGAACAAAAACCAACTAAAAGATGAAAAATTAATATTCGGAGACCTCTCTATTCCCCAAAGCATAACAGGCGCCCACTTATAGCCGAATAGGTTAAATATTGGCAAATAGGAAGTAACAAACATATTATCTTTCCATCGGTTAATTATTCAACTTTGAAAAAAAAACTGGTGTAGAACTAAGCCAAATAACGATTATGGACGAAACTCCTCTGACATTTGATGTGTCGAGTAACAAGACTTTTGTCATGGAAGGTTTTAAAACTATAACTTAAAAAACAAGTGGACATGAAAAAATGCACTATACTGTTGTCCATTCATGTTGTGCTGACTGTACTAAACTTAACTAATGATCCTTTTCAAAAGCAAAACATTGCCGAAGCCTGAGATACCGCCAGGTATTGTTGCTCACGTACAGGATAAGGGTTGGGTGGACGAGGCTGGTATGAAATTGTGGATTAATTAATGAAAGGTACCTTATTGAAGAAGAGTTCAGTTCTTGTGCTAGATCAGTTTAGTACACATTTGAAAGATTTTGTGAAAGAGAAATGAAGGCAGAGAAATACAGAGCTTGCTGTTATTCCGGGAGGGCTCATTTCACAATTGCAACAACTTGATGTCACGATAACTAAACCATTTAAAGTAAATCATTACAATGAGACAAGTGAGTCAGTGGATAAAACTATAATGGTCTGGAGTGAGTGGTAACATTATTTTTAAATATTTCAATAAGTTTCATAAGTATCGCTCTCGATGGCAGTGAAGATCATCTTATATGTGAAGAGGATAATGATTTTGGATAAAAGTCGGATGAAAATTAGGTGCAGCGACAAAAGCTTGGAGTCAGTCATTTTAAATCATTGCATGAAACAAGGTGTCGTGTCGTGACGTGTTTGATTCTATCGGCACACTTTAGCGCATTTTGTTGCACGAGAAGAAATAGTATGAAGAAGATTTTTGGTTGTTATATGCTAGAAAGAAAACCCACGATGTCTTTCTTTAAAAAAAAACTACATAAGGGAGTTATTCAATGCTGATTAAAAATCATTTGTTGATGATCTCGAAAATCAATAAATTCATTTGTCGAATTCAATGAACTCATTTTGTATCAAAAAACCGTGTTATATCTTTGCGGTTGACATCAGTACTGGCTCTAGAACAGTGGTGCGGAGTGCGATCGTATCATAGTGCAAATTGCATAAAAAATTATGGAAAGCAGTAGTACCGCCTGCGGTCTGCAGTCACGATCTGATGTCTACAGTTAGTCGCCTGCAGTCTGCATCGTGATCGGAAGCGTACCTTTTTAGCCCGTAGCGTCTTATAGTCCGTAAATATGGTATGATACGATCTCTTAATATACAAATTTAAAATAATTACACTAATCGCAATCTTTGTATAAATAAAACCGTATAGCATATAAACATGTGAAATTTTGATTTTAGACACCAAAATATAATTACAGGTGGCACCACTAATTTATGTAAGTCAACAATTTAAGAGTGTTAAAAGCGACTCTGTTAAATAGTAAAACTGCAATGACATACTTAATATTGAACAAACAACACAAAGAAGAAACCTGAATAATGAAGTCAGAAAGAATTTCTTACAATCTGTACTGGGTACTTCTATTTCAGAAATACGTAGTGTGACAGCACAGATCGGTACAAAAGGTGGCATATGGTGCGTGGAACGACCGAAACGGAAATGTGTAATTCCACGTACGAAAAAACATAGGAAAATGCTATAGATCAGGGATTCTTTACATGGGATCCGCGGACAGTATATAGGGGGGGGCGCGAAAACATAAAAAAAAATTATATCTTTACAAATAAAAAAAATGTTACTAGTTTGGAATAAGATCGTATCCTCATCTCTTCGTATTTATTTTTTGTGGAAAATTCCATTTGATTTTTAGTTACATGGTGCGTTGACAGCTTTTGCCCACGTAGCCACGACTTGGTTTTTTATATGGTAAATATGTGCAAAGTTAGCTCTTTGCTTGCTTTGCTGAACCACAAACGTTAAAAAATATACATATATAAATGTTATGTTAAGTACTGCTTTGACTTATTTATGAATTATTGGTATATTTGAGAGTTTTTTTGTACGAGTATGTTACCTAATGGTGGAAGGTGAGGGTACTGGCCGCGAAAATATTTTAAGATTTTAAGGGGGCCGCGACTAATAAAAGGTTAAGAATCACTGCTAAAGATAGAAAATAATTTGAAAAACTTAATGGAGTAAATTTCTCAAACAAAAAACAAGGAGACAATTAATCGTAATTACGAAGATAACTACGAAGAAGAAATCATGTGACACTAAATACAGCTACTATATTATAAAATGAATGCAGCAAATATTCAAAGTGTTGCTGTTTTTTTTTTAATTTTTGATCAATCTTAATTTAAGTACATTGTTACCCATTCGAGTTAGCTGGTGGAATTGTACTTCTCATATAATCAAAGAAAATAAAGTAGTAGGACTAAAATTATTATATATATATATATATATCTTTGATAGAATATACATTTTAGGTGTAATTCCCCTACGATAACAAAGTTTATCTCTTTCATAATGAATTTGAGTTTATAGTGTACGATTGATTGTTCACACGATGCGAACAAACACATTATGATGAATACGGATAATCAAAGTTAATAAACAAAGATTCTTAACCTGCAGATAAAATTATTTGGATGATTAAATATATTATTATCTATAGCTACTTCATATTTTATCAAATGTAAATGTCAATTTGGGTTACCAACTGTACATAATTTTACTTTTTGGCAAGTAAAATTATGTACTCTTGCTATATAAAATGTGCATGCATTCTTTTTGGTAAGTAAAATTATGTAGTCTTGCTAGATAAAATATATGTACAATTTATTTTTTAAAGAAATGTATTTTTTTGGGCTGGGCCGAGTTGGTATCCCTATAGTCTATGTGTTTTATCGTAATTATGCTTCAACTATTTTACATATAAGTGCTAGTACATTAAGAATGAATTCATTTAAAAATTGAATTGTGATGTTACAATATTGAATGAATTGCGAGAAAATTTTTCATACAACATAAAAACCAACTTAAAATAAAAGCAAATAACACAACTTTATCTGTAGAGTTCTAACATTAATTTCTGAGATATAAATAGATTTTTGATGAAATCGGAACATTTAGAAAATCGATTATAATCGTAATATACTGTTATATATTGTCATATATCGAAAAAAAAAATCGCAAATATAAAGCGTACTGACAGATTCAAATACATAGGAAATGCTGCCATCTGTCGGTTTATGATAAAAAAGAATCGCTGGCATGATAAACCGGCAGATGGCAGTACTTTCGTCATTAAACGTGTTGTACATCTTAGCTGGCTGTCAATGTTGATGCAAGCGTTGGTACGTATCCTCATTAATCAATAATGTTTGTGTCGGCGGATATACGCTAAACAGCAAATATACAGTGTTCGAAATGGCGTCCAGAGGCGCTATAAAATGTCTGCAGATCCCTTTTGTTACATTTGTGCTGAGTTATTGGTGTCAAGACAAAAACGACATATAACATCGTTCGTGCGGCAAATGTATTTCACGTGTTTCGGTGTAAACATAGGAGATCAAGACAAAATTTGGGCACCCCACTATGTTTGCTATACGTGTGTTGACGGACTGAGACGGTGGTCAAAGCGTGAACATCTGTCTATCCAAATCTGCCATGGGCTTTACGTCCTGTGCTCATGGTCCAGATGTACCAGTGCCTATGCAACCAGTACATTTACCTTAAGTAGATGGTTTCAGAATTGCTTGATTCACGCCTTAAAGATAAGAATTTGCTCGCAGCTGGCGTTTCGTTTTCCTGGCGCAGGTACAGAGAAAAAGATTTTATTCCATACTTTTCGGAAGGAGGCTTAGAAATCTGCAATTATGTATGTGGACATTCAACATTCCGTACGAAAGCACTGATTGAAGACTATTCATCGATTCGTCGAAATGAAGCCTTAAAGTAATCCTGCTTCACAACGGAAACAAGTATGCGTCAATACCCATAGGGCATTGTGTACACTTACAAGAAGGGCATATAATTTATAATTTGTTCTCCAAAAAATTAAGTACGACGATCATAAGTGGATCATATGTGGTGATCTCAAAGTAATATCGATTATCATTGGACAGCAACGTAGGTACACAAAGTTTCCTTGTTTTTTATGTGAGTGGAATACTCACATGGAATACTCACAACGTGGAATACTCACAACGAACGTCATTGGAACCTGGAGTAAAAAATATGCTCCAAAAACCTCTCATAGAGTCGGCGAAAGTTCTCCTTCCACCTCAACATATTAAATTAGGCTTGATGAAGCAATTTGTGAAAGCCTTACCAAAAGATGGCAAATGTTTCCAGTACATTTGTAACAAATTTCCAGCCTTGTCAACCGCAAAACTAAAAGAGGGTGTCTTTACGGGTCCGAACATTAGAAAACTTTACAAAGATGGTAATTATGAAAAAGAATGGAAGTTCCTGAAAAGAAGCTTGGGTCGCCTTTAAAGACGTAGTAACCAAGTTTATGGACAACAAGAAGGATCGAATTTCAAGTTTATCGTTGAGACTATGCTGCAGAGGCACCAAAATTTAGACTGTTCCGTGAGTTTAAAGGTTCATTTCCTATATTCACATTTGGACTACTTTCTTGAGAATCTGGGTGCTATTAGTGTAGAGATGGGTGAGAGATTCCATCAGGACATCAAAGAAATGGAACAGCGTTACCAGAAAAGATACTACAATGATGGCGGAGTATTGCTGGATTTTGCAGCGAGATGATTCCAGAAGAGCACATGCACGGAAAAGCTTGAAACAGAGCATGGTTTGTCCAAAGAGACATCGACACAACGAGTAAAATCGTGAGTTTTTTATTTTCTATACTCTATTATATTAGGCCTATTATAAGCCGCAAAATAATATGTTTTATACGAAACAAACCTATTTCACTCTGTCATTAAGTATCATATTTATGATATTTTTCGACATATACACCATTTGGCAAATTGCAATTTGCAAAAAATTCTGACGTGATATAAAGAAACTAAGGTCATTTTCGGGTTCAGCGCACCAAGATAGATTGGAAAAGTTAAAAAACAGAACCATCGCAGGCTAGTGTTATAGTAAATAAATAGAATTAGGATATAAATTCATTTTGAATGAAATTGAAACATTTAAAAAACCGATTATCGTAAATGAATCGAATTTTATCAACGTACGAGGGTTGCCTCTTATCTATTGCGACTTGGCAAACCTATTTTTGCTAAGCGCAATCTGAAGTTTCTTTCATATATTTTGACAGTTTTGACTGCATAGATCCTCACAACGTTTTGTAATGCGAACGCATTTGCTTTATTTTAGTATGTTAAATATATTCTCTCGCTAAACACGTAGCATTGACTCACAAGATTGTGTGCGATGCTAAACCTGGATTATCGAAACAACAGTGCATCGATGATCTCACATCAACTTTCGGTGATGAAGTCCAACACCGGATCACTTATATTGTTGGTTCAATGAATTTAATCGTGGTCATAAGTTACTGGTAGATGAAATTAAAGAAGACCCTCCAAAATCGATTGCATCGATGCCAACTGGGAAAGTAAGATTGTCATAAAACTTATGTGAAATTCAGGCATCCTTAGGCATTAGTATAACTAACATACATTCGATATTGCATGAACGTTTTATTATGAAAAAGCTATGTGTCCGTGGGATTCCGTATAATTTAAGAATCGCTTAAAAAGCTGGTATAGATTGGCGTACAGAAATGATTCAGAAATACCATCACTCTGAAGCATTTCCGTACGCCAATCATCCATAGAATCCGAAAGTGAACAGCAGTTCATTGCATGAGTTTTCCAGCATGAATTTAATCTGACCAAGACGATCGAACTCGCAGCACATCGAAGCAAATGTTCGCCTTTTTTGGCATATCGCAACAGTGGTTTTAAAAATAGTAGAACAGTCAATTCCGAATTCATTTGTTGGCCGTCGTTCGAGGCCGAATCATATTCTACCATGACAATGTGAACTGACAGGCATCGATGCAAGGTATTGCTTTTTGAGCACTCAAAATATTGAATTAATAGGTCATACCTCCTCATGAAGAGCACACTGCGTGGACAATGCGTTGATACATTCAAATCCCATGTTTCGGATATATCTTATTGGCTTAGGAAAAAATGATCCAAAGTGTGCAAAAGGGTATCAAGCATTACGGAAAATATTTTGAAACATCATAAACACGTTTCCAAATGCTAAAAAAGCTGATCGATGAAAATGATTTGGACTTATCGCCAACAAAACTCTCCTATCAAATTATACGCTTCCACAGCATAAGTTCGAAGTTCGAGTACAATTATTTATTACAATGATCATTGTTTTTCCATGCATCGCAAACAGATGTTTCTCAAAGGAAAGGACTCTTTATTTTCATTGCGCACTAATAAGCGATGGTTTAATTAAATTGGATTGTACCTACAGTCAAAGCGAAAAGTACATGTCTAGAAATAGGTTTCACATTTTGATGTCAATGTTAAACTTCAATCACTATTATCACTGATAAATTGCTTCAAATTATATTCAGGTGCAAACATGACAAATGCCTCCAAAAAAGGGGGGTTAAGTGAACACATTATATTGAAACTATGCGGACAGGCGAGTCTTCAAATCCATGATGTACTACCAACAAAGTGTTAAGCCTTCGAGTGAATTTTCTTGCACAACAATCGGGACTTGTTTCAGGTAAAGTTGAGAAAATATGGAATTCCGAATTTTCACCAAATAGAGATGGTTAACTTGCAGCAAAATGGTCAAGTTTAAAAACACTGCTAGCATTTAGAAATTGTCATAAACCAGAAACAAGACTCTTAAAACTGTAACCAACTTGGTACAAGCTGGTTGAATTTAAAACTTCAAGACAGAATTTTGGCCGATTTTCTGTACTCTAGGTTTAGACAATGTAGGAATATACAAGTTAATAAATTACAATGGGTTACCGGGTTATGCTTATGTAAAATCCTTGGCCGATTGCGTTTGATTATCATTTGTAGCTTTGAGTTTGGATTTATTATATTCTTTCCCTGGGACCGCCTCAGATCATATTGTTTTAACTATTCATTACCGTTCAGTACCTTGGAATGTTAGTATTGCATTTCAGTTGTCCTGTTATGAAACTTGGACAACTGAAATGCAATGTTATGGTCAAGTACTGCTTGAATCTTGTTTTATACACAATGTAATTTACATTATGTCGACGTTTTCCAATGATTGTGTGTTATTTCGAGGTTACCGTTGTTATTGCAAGATTCTGTAAATTCGGACAGGATATGCGGTAAGGCATGTCACCGACATCATTGCTCTGTCAAATTGAGGTATGGGAAATTTGAGATGCGGATCGTGACATACATTAACTAACTTTGTAGTGTAGTTTGGACGTTTAAATTAGAAATCCCGACATATGACGACACGATCCCCTAAAGCTCCTATACAGGATGCCGTCGTCATATGTCGGGATTTAGAATATAACGCGATCCATAGCGGTTCCCTGAAAATGTTTTTGTTTATTTTTTGCGCTTATTTTTAACAATTTGAGAAGTCAACATACTACTTGGAGCGAATTTTAGTAAAATTATCTTAAAAAATAAGCGAAAAAAAGGTAAAAATTTTCTGGAAACTGGTACCGGATCACGTTATATTCTAAATTCCGTCATATGACGGCAGCATCCCCTAAAGCCCTGTAAATGAAAAAGTCCATAAGGGCTTTTACATCCGTCAAAGTATCGATTACTAACTTATCTGGATAATATTTCTTATTATGTTAAAATATAATTATAATAACAATGTTGTAAAATATATGCCAAATGTTTATAGTGCATACAAAGCAATGAAATATATGTATATGATTCTTCTAATATCGCTAAAAAAACATAATTCAAATTTATACATTGAATAGAATAGTAAAAAAACTATGAAACAAAAACTTACCATATTCCGGGTTCGAGGAATAACGTTACAATTTCACTCAATTCGAATCTATGACCTGTAATAAAGAACAAAAGCAATTTAATAACGTAGAACAGTTTGCTATATAGAATTGCTGATTACAGGTAAATTGCAATGAAAGCTTTGTCTACACCGCCGTTAAAATTACTATGTAATTGGAAACTACGTACAAAAACAATATGATATTTTCCGCTAAAATTTATTATATACACACTGAAGCATAAGTTTTATTACTTTATTAATACAATATGCGTAATGCTGGCTCCATGCATTGGCTCACAGGCCAGACCAATGTTTGAATTGTATCTTATTAAATTAACTTATGCTTTGACCACTATACTACTTTTCTTATTCTGTCTTTTTGTATTTTATATTACATGTTTGTATTTTGTAGTTTATGTTTGTATTATATGCTCTGCCTGAGTTCTGAGGATTGGGTAAGAAATTCACTGTTCTCTATTAATATTATTTGTACACTAATATTGTTATCGGTAAACATATATATTGATACGCAATAACGGAGTAACAAAATGATGTTTATTGTTGCAAATATTTATAATACATAGATATGACTCGACATCGCGACTGTAACTGACATACAATGGTTGTGAACTTAATTATAATTCAAAATTTGTTCCAATTTTATTTAATTTTTTCTATTAAAAATAAAAGCAGGCGAAATAAAAGAGTGACGAACTAAAAGTGATTTGATTTTATATTGCATATTCTTCTTTGGTCATGCAGATGGTTCTTGAGTGAAACTTCTCCTTTAAATGACTAGGCTCGAGATTACGGTTGTCGGTGCTGGCTGGATTTAATAGTTAAGCGATGGATGAATAATCAAAAATAGGATAATGCATTGTTAAAGATGTAGAATTTTATTGATGCATGGCGATGATAGGATTTTGTCTCTAGGCGCTGTTGAAGAAGTAATACCTAAACAGGTATCAATGGTTGCTGGGTACAGCCATCCCTTACCGTCGGTGGGAGTGGCACGTCGCCCGGAGCGGTGGGTGAGATAGGCGAATCTGGCGCACAACAATCAAAGATAAGGCGCGGAGTTCGCGTACGAGCGTTGATGATTATATGCCACAGGTGTCGGTTCATGGTGGTTCTCGCATGGTCAATGCTTTCTGGACAACTTCTTCTCACGACGGTCCCCTGCTCTTCGCATCGGGAACACGGTCAATGGAAAAAAGAATAAATAGTAATTCGAGAAAAAGGGTAGAAGAATATAATGAATACGGTATGTGGAAGATTCAGCACAAGAGCGTGTTTTATACTTAACCTTTGTTTTGTTTTATTTTTATTTTTCGTATATTTAATATTTGATGATTGTATGATAAATACTGAATATCTGGATATCCATTACAACGCTACTTGGATCAAATCAATGGATGATTGGATAGTGCTCGCTGTCCGAGAAATCGATAAGGTCGTAACTGAGTACTAAGACTTCGATTTAGAGCGCTAGTTCTCGTTGCAGACTCAAATACACCCATTCAAAAATTCCGTCTGTCCTATGTTTCGGGTCCTAATGAGTGGGTCCTTTTATGTGAAATTAGCTGGCAAGAAGACCATTCTGGTGAGACTAAAGGACAGTGACACTTGGCGTAACCGTCGGGTACCTGGAAGTGGTTTGAAGGAAACTTCCGCTACAAAATTTTAGAACTACGACCAATGCGGCACTGACAATTTTAAATATTAAAATTGCATTACCTTGTTGACAAAAATCTACGAAAACGTAAGTGGTAGTGGCTCATAAGCGGTGGTAGTAGTAGCTTTACGCGACCAAAATCTTGGGAAGCATAAGTTACTCTTCTCATGAAGTACAGATCAAACAAAGAAATGTTAGCGCTATCCCCTTCAAATGTAGAATCAGCCAATGACCGATGAGACTACCAATAGGTCGCAAACACAAAGGGTGAGAAGCATAGCGGGTGGGTGAAATAAACGTTGTCATAAAAATCTTTCGGTAAACTTCATAACAGCTTTCGCAAAAACAAACCAGGTGCGGAAATATACTATCGGTGTAATAGTATACACACATCTTCATGGCAAAGCTTCCGACAGCTCGTCAGTACTTTCGTAGAGGGCAGCCTAAGATCAAATAAGCGGTGTCATTTGAATTTTCTCGCCCGTATATTGGCGGCGTTATTGGAGTTTGTTTCTATGTGAGCGACATTCTTTTGAGATATTTATATAATTTCGCCTTTTTGATGGCGTGTAGGGAGTTCACATGTAGAAGCTTCGCAGATGCAAGATGTTGGGCGTGAACGTTCAATAAATAACCATTAAATTATATCTAATGTGCCTGTGGAGCTTAGCCAAGCGGCCGCAGGACATATTTCGAAGACCGACAGTATCAAAAGAACAATACGAGTCATCCAAACAAGGAAAAAGGGAGCGCCATCTGTGCCTATCACCCGATGAGAAATTGTATGTCCCGAGGAGTAGTGAACCTTTCTTGGTGTTCGATTCAAGAAAGACTGAAGATAGAATGATTATATTTTCTACAGCATCTCCGGTTATTGGGCCACATCAGAACATTGATTTGGAGACGAATCTTTGAAAACAGTACCTCATTTGTTTTATCAATTCTACACACTCCGTGGTATTCAGGCGAACAGTTCAATTCCGCTTTGGTACGCCCTACTACCTTCCAAGACAGAGGCGTTTATATAAGGTTGCTACAAGTAAAACAGGTTCAACCAGATGCCTACCCAGAAACAGTTTCGAACACAATTTCGAACAGCCATTATCAATGCTGCCCGTCAAGAAGTTCCAAGAAGCCAACATCGAGGATGTTTCTTCCATTTCTCGCAGTGTATATTCCGGAGCATTTGAAGTTCTTAGCGGTGATAATATGCCTTAAGTAGCACAAAGCATGATTGATTACTTTGAGGATTGCTGGATTGGACGTCGATTGCCCCGGTTCTCCTTCGAAACTGTCACAAAGGTGTAAGAAACAAGCAATTCAGTGCGAGCAAAGTATCAGGAAATTGCAAATAGAACAATAAGTGAGTCGCCAGCAAGGTACCACTGCTGGAAAGAAATATAGGGATTGCGCTGAAAAACTACACAGGGTAGTAACGTATTATGATAGGAATAATGTTTTAGAGTTTTTAAGAGGTGTGGCACATAATATAAATACTTAAAATATATTTTAAGTTAAAAATTTTGCGTTCAATTATACTATTCATCTTTATGTGTATAGTTATTTACAGTACAATCACCTCTGTTTAATTTTTGGGCAAATGAATTCAAAATCTGCACATTTAATCAAATAAGTAATCGGCGATCAATTTATTGTAGAGTCGGTGAATTTTCCTTCCGATGAATTGGGAGTCTGTGAATTTTCCAAGCGACCAATTTACCCATCTGTGAACTTTCCATTGGGTGAACTGCCCTCGATGTATAATGAGTTTATTATCGTTATAAATACAGATATACGATCGATTTGATATGAGGGACGCCCGCAATACTGCTCGCAGTAATATTTTGCAGTATTGCTATACAACTTGCTCGCCCGCAGTATTTCTTTCTACCGGCACAGATCAACAGAAGAAATTTTCTGCCTTTCTTTCCTAAATGGATTTAGTATTGCAACAATTTTCATTGACTGGAAGACAGGGCCGGAGTTAGGGCGTGGCAATCCCTCTTATATAATTTTGAGCCCCCCCTGGGTTGTCATAATTGTTTTAGATAATTTATCCAATTTTATATTTTATAGACCCAGTATATAACTTTCTAATCATATATATAATGAAAATGAATCATATAGAAAATGAAAAAATATAATTCGTCTTTATTTTCTTGAGAACACACGTACCATCGTTCACAATTGCCTTACGCTTATACTTATTATATTAAGCCACACAGCGCGACAAATGGCATCCATATCGTGTTGCAGGGATGAATGTGCTTGAGCTTATAGTAGCAAATTTAGCCTGCGCACTAAACGAACGCAGGGATCAGTGACTACCCAGTCTCGGCTTTACTTTCGCTGAAAACTGCTTGTATTGAGAAGTGTTTCTCATCAAGTTTAAGATGGAAATATTTGTAATACGTACGTCAACAAGTTCTAGTGCAAGTGCACCTATTTCTGTAGACGGCACACAATCCAATATCCATTCTAAACTAGACTTATTAATTTTTCATTTCATTATTACGAGGATGGTATTACGGAAATCTAGCCTAAGTAAGAAAATGCACGATTATTGCTTTTTATCATTTATTTTTCAAAATAGACCCCTTTTAAGGCAATACAATTTTCAGGACAACTTTCCAACTTCTTCATCCCTTCCGAAAAGTAATTTTGTTCGAGCTCTTCAAAACAGTGGGAAGTTTCGGTCATCAGTTCATTGTTTGTTGGAAAACGGCGTTCTCCGAGCCGTTTTATTTTAGGTTTAGGAACAGAAAGAAGTCGTAAGGGGCTAGATCTGGTGAATATAGTGGGTGGTTGATCAACTCGTAGCCTAATTGGTCCAATCTTGTCTGCATGACGGCGGCTCTGTGAGCGGGTGCGTTGTCATGATGGAAGAGAACTTTTATGTGAGCCAAACCAGAGTGTATTTTCTTCAATTCGACGTCAAAACGGTCCAATAATACTGAGTAGTAATCGCCTGTTATGGTTTTACCCTGTGCCAAGTAATCAAGAATAATACCTGTCACATACCAAAAAACAGTCGCCATCACCTTAGCGGCCAATTGGATTATCTTTGCCTTCCTCAGTGGGCCTTCGCCACTTTTTCTCCACTCCTTTGACTGTTCCTTCGTCTCCGACGTGTAGTAATGGATCCAAGTTTTATCAACAGTGACGTACCGACGAAAAAAATCCTTCGGATCACGTTTTATCTTCGCCAAAAGCTTCTCCGAGTCCGTCACACGTGTGCGTTTTTGATATAACGCACACGTGAGTAAACGCGGCACCCATCGCGGGGATAACTTTTTGATATCCAATTGTTTGTATATGTAGTTGATATGTTTGCATCTTTTGCTAGCTCACGGATTTTGATTCGACGGTTTGCCATAATCATATCATGAATTTTGTTGTCGATTTCTGGTGTAGTGACGATATTTGAGGGCCCTGGGTAGCCATCATCAAAAACACTCGTACGACCACGAATAAATTCAGCTTTCCAAAATTTAACTATTGCTAGCGACGGTGCAAGCTCGTCATAAACAGCATTC